>JASAMV010002912.1:0-20678 GCA_030248065.1 Rhynchonema sp. JSB1_4
AAACTTGGCCTCTTAACGTCTGTTTTAGTAGTTTAAAGTCAACGAGAGCAAAGAACACCGAATAAATTGACGTTGGAGGTAGGCACACCCCACTGCTCGCATATCGAGTAGCGCAGAGATCACAGAATAAACTTGGCCTCTTAACGTCTGTTTTAGTAGTTTAAAGTCAACGAGAGCAAAGAACACCGAATAAATTGACGTTGGAGGTAGGCACACCCCACTGCTCGCATATTGAGTAGCGCAGAGATCACAGAATAAACTTGGCCTCTTAACGTCTGTTTTAGTAGTTTAAAGTCAACGAGAGCAAAGAACACCGAATAAATTGCGTTGGAGCTAGGCACACCCCACTGCTCGCATATCGAGTAGCGCAGAGATCACAGAATAAACTTGGCCTCTTAACGTCTGTTTTAGTAGTTTAAAGTCAACGAGAGCAAAGAACACCGAATAAATTGACGTTGGAGGTAGGCACACCCCACTGCTCGCATATCGAGTAGCGCAGAGATCACAGAATAAACTTGGCCTCTTAACGTCTGTTTTAGTAGTTTAAAGTCAACGAGAGCAAAGAACACCGAATAAATTGACGTTGGAGGTAGGCACACCCCACTGCTCGCATATCGAGTAGCGCAGAGATCACAGAATAAACTTGGCCTCTTAACGTCTGTTTTAGTAGTTTAAAGTCAACGAGAGCAAAGAACACCGAATAAATTGACGTTGGAGCTAGGCACACCCCACTGCTCGCATATCGAGTAGCGCAGAGATCACAGAATAAACTTGGCCTCTTAACGTCTGTTTTAGTAGTTTAAAGTCAACGAGAGCAAAGAACACCGAATAAATTGACGTTGGAGGTAGGCACACCCCACTGCTCGCATATCGAGTAGCGCAGAGATCACAGAATAAACTTGGCCTCTTAACGTCTGTTTTAGTAGTTTAAAGTCAACGAGAGCAAAGAACACCGAATAAATTGACGTTGGAGGTAGGCACACCCCACTGCTCGCATATTGAGTAGCGCAGAGATTACAGAATAAACTTGGCCTCTGAACGTCTGTTTTAGTGGTTTAAAGTCAACGAGAGCAAAGAACACCGAATAAATTGACGTTGGAGGTAGGCACACCCCACTGCTCGCATATCGAGTAGCGCAGAGATCACAGAATAAACTTGGCCTCTTAACGTCTGTTTTAGTAGTTTAAAGTCAACGAGAGCAAAGAACACCGAATAAATTGCGTTGGAGCTAGGCACACCCCACTGCTCGCATATTGAGTAGCGCAGAGATCACAGAATAAACTTGAACTCTGAACGTCTGTTTTAGTAGTTTAAAGTCAACGAGAGCAAAGAACACCGAATAGATTGGCGTTGGAGGTAGGCACACCCCACTGCTCGCATATTGAGTAGCGCAGAGATCACAGAATAAAATTGGCCTCTTAACGTCTGTTTTAGTAGTTTAAAGTCAACGAGAGCAAAGAACACCGAATAAATTGACGTTGGAGATAGGCACACCCCACTGCTCGCATATTGAGTAGCGCAGAGATCACAGAATAAACTTGAACTCTGAACGTCTGTTTTATGGTTTAAAGTCAACGAGAGCAAAGAACACCGAATAAATTGACGTTGGAGGTAGGCGCACCCCACTGCTCGCATATCGAGTAGCGCAGAGATCACAGAATAAACTGGGCCTCTTAACGTCTGTTTTAGTAGTTTGAAGTTAAGAAGAGCAAAGAACACACCCACGCATCCACCCACTCGATATGCGAGCAGTGGGGTGTGCCTACCTCCAACTTCAATTTATTCGGTGTTCTTTGCTCTCGTTGACTTTAAACCACAAAAACAGACGTTCAGAGTTCAAGTTTATTCTGTGATCCCTGCGCTACTCAATATGCGAGCAGTGGGGTGTGCCTACCTCCAACGTCAATTTATTCGGTGTTCTTTGCTCTCGTTGACTTTAAACAACTAAAACAGACGTTAAGAGGCCAAGTGTATTCTGTGATCTCTGCGCTACTCAATATGCGAGCAGTGGGGTGTGCCTACCTCCAACGTCAATTTATTCGGTGTTCTTTGCTCTCGTTAACTTTAAACTGCTAAAACAGACGTTAAGAGGCCCAGTTTATTCTGTGATCTCTGCGCTACTCGATATGCGAGCAGTGGGGTGTGCTTACCTCCAACGTCAATTTTTTCGGTGTTCTTTGCTCTCGTTGACTTTAAACCATAAAACAGACGTTCAGAGTTCAAGTTTATTCTGTGATCTCTGCGCTACTCAATATGCGAGCAGTGGGGTGTGCCTACCTCCAACGTCGATTTATTCGGTGTTCTTTGCTCTCGTTGACTTTAAACTACTAAAACAGACGTTAAGAGGCCAAGTTTATTCTGTGATCTATGCGCTACCGGATATGCGAGCACTGGGGTGTGCCTACCTCCAACGTCAATTTATTCGGTGTTCTTTGCTCTCGTTAACTTTAAACTGCTAAAACAGACGTTAAGAGGCCCAGTTTATTCTGTGATCTCTGCGCTACTCGATATGCGAGCAGTGGGGTGTGCTTACCTCCAACGTCAATTTTTTCGGTGTTCTTTGCTCTCGTTGACTTTAAACCATAAAACAGACGTTCAGAGTTCAAGTTTATTCTGTGATCTCTGCGCTACTCAATATGCGAGCAGTGGGGTGTGCCTACCTCCAACGTCGATTTATTCGGTGTTCTTTGCTCTCGTTGACTTTAAACTACTAAAACAGACGTTAAGAGGCCAAGTTTATTCTGTGATCTATGCGCTACCGGATATGCGAGCACTGGGGTGTGCCTACCTCCAACGTCAATTTATTCGGTGTTCTTTGCTCTCGTTGACTTTAAACCACTAAAACAGACGTTCAGAGTTCAAGTTTATTCTGTGATCTCTGCGCTACTCAATATGCGAGCAGTGGGGTGTGCCTACCTCCGACGTCAATTTATTCGGTGTTCTTTGCTCTCGTTGACTTTAAACTACTAAAACAGACGTTAAGAGGCCAAGTGTATTCTGTGATCTCTGCGCTACTCGATGTGCGAGCAGTGTGGTGTGCCTACCTCCAACTTCATTTTTTTCGGTGTTCTTTGCTCTCGTTGACTTTAAACCATAAAACAGACGTTCAGAGTTCAAGTTTATTCTGTGATCTCTGCGTTACTCGATATGCGAGCAGTGGGGTGTGCCTAGCTCCAACGCAATTTATTCGGTGTTCTTTTCTCTCGTTGACTTTAAACTACTAAAACAGACGTTAAGAGGCCAAGTTTATTCTGTGATCTCTGCGCTACTCAGTATGCGAGCAGTGGGGTGTGCCTACCTCCAACGTCAATTTTTTCGGTGTTCTTTGCTCTCGTTGACTTTAAACCATAAAACAGACGTTCAGAGTTCAAGTTTATTCTGTGATCTCTGCGTTACTCGATATGCGAGCAGTGGGGTGTGCCTAACTCCAACGCAATTTATTCGGTGTTCTTTGCTCTCGTTGACTTTAAACTACTAAAACAGACGTTAAGAGGCCAAGTTTATTCTGTGATCTCTGCGCTACTCGATATGCGAGCAGTGGGGTGTGCCTACCTCCAACGTCAATTTATTCGGTGTTCTTTGCTCTCGTTGACTTTAAACTACTGCGTACCTCCAACGTCAATTTATTCGGTGTTCTTTGCTCTCGTTGACTTTAAACCATAAAACAGACCTTCAGAGTTCAAGTTTATTCTGTGATCTCTGCGTTACTCGATATGCGAGCAGTGGGGTGTGCCTAACTCCAACGCAATTTATTCGGTGTTCTTTGCTCTCGTTGACTTTAAACTACTAAAACAGACGTTAAGAGGCCAAGTTTATTCTGTGATCTCTGCGCTACTCGATATGCGAGCAGTGGGGTGTGCCAAGCTCCAACGCAATTTATTCGGTGTTCTTTGCTCTCGTTAACTTTAAGCTACTGAAACAGACGTTAAGAGGCCAAGTTTATTCTGTGATCTCTGCGCTACTCAATATGCGAGCAGTGGGGTGTGCCTACCTCCAACGTCAATGTATTCGGTGTTCTTTGCTCTCGTTAATTTTAAATTACTAAAACAGACGTTAAGAGGCCCAGTTTATTCTGTGATCTCTGCGCTACTCGATATGCGAGCAGTGGGGTGTGCCTACCTCCAACGTCAATTTATTCGGTGTTCTTTGCTCTCGTTGACTTTAAACTATTAAAACAGACGTTAAGAGGCCAAGTTTATTCTGTGATCTCTGCGCTACTCGATATGCGAGCAGTGGGGGTGTGCCTAGCTCCAACGCAATTTATTCGGTGTTCTTTGCTCTCATTGACTTTAAACTACTAAAACAGACGTTAAGAGGCCAAGTTTATTGGTGAAGTTGAAATGGTGTTATGATGGACTCATACAGTTCCCAGATATCCCAACAACAGCTGCATCTGTAATATAGGACACCCCATACCGTATACTGTACAGTTATTGAGCGTGTCGTAATGATATCGACAGACTCCGCGTTGCTCGCCTGTTTGCAGTTGTGCGGATTAGCTATTTGTTGCTTTTGTGACACAAAGTGAGTATGGCGTGAGTCTTTATCTCTCTTCAAACCTATCCCCAAATTCACGAACAGAAGGTTGGTCTTCCCTTTGTCATATACAGTATGTATGCCCACAGTTACCTTCGAATTTCTCAAAGTCATGACCAAGGGGATTAGATCGCAGGTGATTACGTAAACATGCAAGTCAGTGGAAAAGTTCTCTTTAGTGTCCCTCAAAACATGCCTTACTAACATGATTTCATCCTTCAAAAAACAAATTTTTTGGGGTCCGGAATAAAAAAAAGTGATTTGTAAAAAAAGTTTTAAAAAGTTTTTTTTAAGAAAAACGTTCGACAAATGAAAATTTTTTTTTTAATTCGACCCTGGCCGTGTCCATAATGTTTGGTGTGGCTTGGAGGATCACAAATGGTGATCCCGACAAGTGAACCGAATTGACCCGCAGTTACGGCCGAGAAGCCGGTCTGGGGTCAGACCTTCCGAGAGGGGGAAGTGGCGCTGAACGTGTGGGATACGACGCCGGTTCACAGAGAGTGTCGGTTTGAGGCCAAACCTTCGGTAAAAGGGGAGGCGGTGTGATAGTGATCCGTTGACCTGTGCTACAGCCCGTGCAGTCAGTGTGTGTTACGCTGAGAGTGGCTGTGTGTGTGTATACGCAGTGTGCGTTACACGTTATGGAGACAGTGAGCATACCTTGTTCGTGCAGTCATTTGGTGCCGCATAGGTATAGTCCGTCCATCAGCTCATGACACTTTTTCTTGCTGCTGGCTGGTTTGTTCCCTTCCTCCACGTTCTAATGAAAGAGAAATTGAGTGGGACCAATTTTGCAAAAAACTAAAAAAATTGATAGAATGTGTCGAAAAGGATTGAATTCGATCAAATTTAAATTTAATTAAATTAAAATGGATAAAACACGTGGATTTCATAAAAATCACAATTTAGGAGCAAAACTAATTTTTTTCGGAAACTCAATTTCTCTTTCATTAGAACGTGGAGGAAGGGAACAAATCGGCCAGCAGCATCACAAAGTGACATGAGCTGATGGACGGACTATACGTGAGATCCTTCAAGCCCGCCTGTCAGACGGACGCGTAGTTCAGCTGGTTAGAACAGCCGGAGCCGGAAGACGCAGGTTCAACCCCTGCCGTGTCCATAATGTTTGGTGTGGCTTGGAGGATCACAAGATCTTGGCCGTATAGTCACCTACTGTTCCGGCACCGGCTGTTCTAACCAGCTGAACTACGCGTCCGTCTGACATGCGGGCTTGAAGGATCTCACATACCTATGCAGCACCAAACGACTGCACGAACAAGGTAGCACAGATCGGCAGATCACACGTATTATTTCTGGCACTCATTTGGGGCTCATGTATTATTTCTTGATTTGACGACAAGATTTGACGACACATTTATAACTTACAAAAAATCCTGCGTCGATATTTACCAATGTGTAGCGTGAAACTCGTGGATAAGTATAGGGAGTTCATTTAGTTCCTGGAACTTTTTTCCGCTTTTGGTTGTGCATTTATGAGGATTGTAGAGTATGCACAGCTTGCGGAAACATTGACTGAGGATCAAGAGCAGTGTTGCGCGTGCCATACTGGTTGAGGCCTCCTGACAATTCGCTAAAAACATTTTCCAGTGTGGACGCAACGAATGAGAAGCAGTATGGCTGGTCAATAGCGCGTCTGATAAATCACAGCCGAAAAAAGAAGAACGCGAAAGTCTACATCGGTGTCGCCTCGAACAATGTACCGTACCCAATAATTGTGGCCCGAATTGACATTCTTCCGGGAACCGAAATATTGTACGACTATTGTGATAACAGGGTAAACACTGTCAAACACAACAGCTGGTTGCTTGACTAAGATGTTTCATGTTGTGTGATCTTGTACTCACTATTTGGGCATACCGGGGATGGCATAGCTTAGCCACAACAATGGTTTTCTTCCTCACAAACTGTTTTTGGTTCTACATTTTATTTAAATAACGGTCTCCCTTTATTTACTGCTTTTCAAGAGTTATTTTTCGGATTTTCATCAGCTGAACTCTCGCATTGTATGTATGTTATGTATTGGAAGTGAACCCATACCCAAAACACGCTGTCGTTTTGCTCATTGTTTGAAGACATAATGGAAATGTTGAATACTATGCGATACAGTGGTGTCGCTGAGTCATCAAAAAGTCAGGATACCAGGATACTCCAGGCCAAAAAGTCAAGATACCAGATACACGGATACCGGCGTGCACCCACAAAAGATCAGGATACCGCATGAAATGACCTCCCAGCCAAACATTCAGGATACTAATACCTGGATACCAACCGAGGCGGAACACCCCCAACGCCCGCCAAACGACACCGCTGATTTCATATAGACTTGGTTTTGGCTGACGCACGTGCGTACAGTTGGCACAGTACGGTGTGCAGCTTTTTAACCCATTTCGCCTCCTTTCAAAGCCGTCACATAGTGCTCTTTCATTCTAATTGCACGCAAAACACTTTTGGCAGTTGAAAGTTCATGGCCGTTTGTGACCGTGTTATGTCTATGTAGCACGCATATCAAGCGCGCGTTTCTTATAACGTGCCGGCCACGTACGGCTTGTCACGCCTATTTTACATGTTCGTGCAACGGTGTCAAGCACATGCGAGGTCTAACAATGGCAACCTGTTGCAGCAAGGCGACTAGAAACTCCCTGCTGAATGCGTATTTGGCTTCGTTTAGCTCTGTGTAGATGTATGGTATGTACTGTATGTACATAAGTCACGTTATGACCAAACATATTACCATCCCGGCATGGGCTAAAGAAGTAACTGTTTCAAAAGAATAAAAAATAATCTGTTCAAGAGTGACATGCGAAAATTACAGCATTATTTGACAAGTATGGTTTGATTTTGCATGTTTGATTTGCAATGTTTGAAGACAGGTTTGATGTTTGATTTGATAGATTTGATGTTTGATTTGCAATATTTGATGTTTGATTTGCAATATTTGATGTTTGATTTGCAATGTTTGATGTTTGATTTGACAAGTTTGATGTTTGACATGTTTGATTTTTGATGTTTGAAGACAAGTTTGATGTTTGATTTGATTTGAAGATTTTTCAAACATCAAACATGTCAAACATTGCTTGAATCGCTGTGCAAGAGATAGCGAATCTCCAAGGAGCTTAAAATTTGTGCGTGACGTAGGCTGTCGGGATGCTTTCCAACGGTATGTAACAATATGTCCTGCTACCCTTCCTTCGGTTATGTCCCGAGCCCTTTAACACATCAAGCGGTCCACAGAGCCCAATGATACATACATGTGTTGAACAACCTAAACGTGCCAGATGTATAACTTCCTTGTTACGTAATAAATTATTGCTCCTCAAAACGGAGGTGTGGGGGCGTCGTTGTAACAAAAGACCGTGTTACGCTGGATTTATGCAATTACAACACGTTCGTAGTGTTGTAGCAAAACTGCGAACACACAGTTCACGGGCAAAACATTGCGGCGCTCTCCCGTGGTTACTCATCCACCATTTCTGTCTGCAGTGCTGCCAAATGTCAACGTCGGTCCTTCTCGAGGGGTGTGCTGTGCTGGTTCTGGGATGCTTCGTGCACCAGAGTTTGTACATGGGTATGCACTTACACGACGGAATATTCCGAGTGTCTCTCTGACGTTTTTCGGCTTCAGGCTTATGCATGTAAACTTTGGCCTTTGTGCGTACTTGTGGGTATATGGCTAAAGCTGGTGATGCAGATTACGAATACTTGCACTTCACTTTTTTCTCAAAATTATATTCTCAAAAAAACATTGGGCTTGGACCAAACTACTGGAACCGGAACTAGAAAAGAATAGAAAAGAAAGGACCGGAGCTCTGACTCTAGTACCAAACAGACACTCATTCATTGACACATTCCTTGAATGCCAAGCTGTGGGCTTTGTGGCGACGGTATTTCGTCCTTATTCATCAAAATGACACATTTGTTTTCGCCAACCAAACGCACCTAATGTAGTACATTGATGGGTGCATTTTCTCTGTTGGTTGTGTGATGCACGATACCAGCTTTCAAATGGTATAGTAAATTTCTAATTTCGTTGCCTCATGCATTCTTACAGACGCAGGGAAACTCCCGTTCGAAGTCGAAGCAGGCAACAAACTCAACACACAGTGAACAAGCCACGCAGCTGACACACACAGCTTATGTGTGACTGAAACATTCGAAACGCACACGAGACAGCTCCGTGGCTTGTCGACTGTGTGTTGAGCTTGTTGCCTGCTTCGATTTCGAACGGGAGTTTTTCTGCGTCTGTAAAAATGCATGAGGCAAGGAAATCAGAAACTTACTATATAATTTGCGACAAATGTCGGACGTTTGTCTTTGCGGGTTTGTCAAATGTCGTTTTCATGTTGTGTAATCCACAGCACCACGTTTGTGATGGCACACGCATACGCAGACTACCACAGCAACATGAGCTCGATTTCGCAGCTGGCAGAATAGTGAAACGTTCTGACGTGGCTGCTAATTTGGGGAATGTTACACGTTGAAGAATACATAGTGGAGCATGATGATTTTCTCTTTCTATTCGTTTTGAATACACATCACCTTCGAAAACGGGCTCGTGTTGGTGCAGTTTCCCTTTAACGTGCGTACAGTGGAACATTGGAAGAATTTCTGGACAAGAAAACATCATGAACTGTGACGTGACAGCGCAGACCGGAAGGTGAGCGTGCAATGCAATGCTGCGCTGAAGTGCATGATGTTTCACACTGACTTCCGCAGTTGTATGCTGAGTTCTGTTTCCTGCCAATATTATTTCCAATAGATAACCATAATACAGCAGGCCCCGTGAAAGAAAGAGACTTCATTGCACAACGTTTTCCAATTTCAGCTTTATTTTTCATCCTTCGTTAGCCATCAACTGCTTGTGTAATTTTAAAAAGAGCGTCCACGAAATAACGCATGTAGACAGTTATACATGAAATACAGATACTACTTCCTACTGATATATGAGCAATACCTACAGTACAAGTATACAATGATTATAATGAGAATAGTGTATGTAGTACCTAGGTGGGTGGACTGTCGAATCTCAGAAAGTCAAAAACTGTCGTATACACCTACACACATTCAGCCAGTCAATTGCAAACGACCGATCAGCTTTTTGATTGTCAATAATATTTGGCGATCCTCAACCACACTTTCAATGTCATTGCTCGACTTAGTTGGCTGTTGATCTCCCATGTTTTCGTCATTTTCTATTTTGTTAGTTTTACCAGTCGTTGAGTCAGTTGTCGATCGAGGCGCAGGTTCCTTTGCCCAGTACTTGGGCCACCACTGGAACGCTGATGTTGACCTCATGCCGAACTTCTTGGCCTTAAATATTCACCATTAATGTGATTGTCGACATTCTACCGAACCATGCACAGCAGCACTTACCCATAATGCAGGGAGTGGCTTACATTCCACGCGACAGACCGGAATGATGAGCAGTAGGAAATAAATTGTGAAGGAAATTCTCATCTTGCCCACTTTTTGTACCCGTTTTATCTGAAAATGACAACGGTCGTTGTATACCTGGGTTACCGTATAGTGCAGCCGGCGGGGATTAAGGCTGTGATTGTGGAGTCTGGGCTTGATTACTATGCAGATAACTGTGCTATGTAAGTGTACAGATCTTGGTGCAGTCCAGGAGTGAAGCAGATTATTTTGCGTCGAGGTTGCAATCTGCGGTGAGATCATACGTACTTGTACCTATGTATGTACGTATAATTATAGCATCCGAAGCTCAAACGCGGAACTTCAGGAACCCTTCAGAACATGCGAAGTGGGAGGTTTCGGCACTGTCAAAATGCGCCATTCAAACAGGCGGAACTTCCCAGTGAAGAAAAAACGTAAGTTGAGACACACAGAAGTTTAGGCCACCTTACTGGTGGAAAGTTCAGGCGCATGACCGTGTGACTGCACACTGAAACCCGATCTGTGGTTGCTTCTTATTGCGAATTTAATGAACATTGTTTGCACGAGCGACTTCGATTGGTTCGATGGAGCTTGTGGTTCGTCCACAGCTATGGGACGCCCCTGTACCTTATGCACCAAGGCACATGATAAAAAAAACTTGCTTAGATGTGAAATACAAGCGCCGCAGCCAGGCACTTTTGTATAGAAAGCATCGTGCTCTCAGAGAAAAAAAACAAACTTTATGCTCGAAAAAGGCCATTCTTTAATGTTTCACGCTACATATTGTTCTTCATAATTTAAAAAATGGTTTTTAAACCGGGCAACCGGATATCGCATGCTCTCAGAATTCGGCCTTTCGCAATAAAATGTGACTATATACGATGAGTGATCACAAAAACATCGTTCAAACAAAATGAAATGCGTTTAAATTGTGAGAATTAATTTTTAAAAATTTGCTTTCGGGAACAAACTCGAGCTTGTGCCGACTTACGCTTTCCCTTTTGATCAGGCAACGGCAGAACATTTAGTGGGGAATCCAACCAGTTCGTCAACCAACAGCCACGTGTGAAATGTTTCATAAAGGTTTCATCTGGCAGCGAGCTGGTTCTTGTCTCAGTCTCACTGCCTTTCATGATCAATAGGGTGAGCGTAAGTCGGCACAAGCTCGCGTTTGTTCCTGAAAGCAACTTTTCAAAGATAAATTCTGACAATTTTAACGTGGTTTATCTCGTTTGATCGTTGTTTTTGTGACCGTTGGACATAAACAGTCTAACTGCGTAGTAAAAAAGCAAGCATGAGATATACGGTTTCCTGCTTTAAACACACACCCTAGTTTTGTTACACAGTATGTACTTGCAACTTGTGCAGCATTCTTTACTTGAGGTGATGTTGACGCCTTTCAGAACCCGTCCATATCAGTCTGGGCCGGGCTCATGCATCGATAGTGGATTCGGGTTTTGGCACTTCGACTCGGAAACAATAGTGGCGCTACATCGAGGTTCTGAGACAAGTAGACTGTCTGTTTTAAGGATGCAGTCATGAAGTCTGAGGTACATACTTAGGTAAAAAACGAGTTCAAGTGACACGAGCGGCACTCCACAAGACGACACAAAACGGGCAGGTATCGGGCATGAACGTGCCGCAAACCTGGCGTTGTGCACGACAGGTACAGTGCGAGGACAGGGGAGCTATGCATTTTATCTGATACAGTCTGACAATAGAAGTTAACTCGGTTTTCATATGATGGCCATTGATATTGATATCAGGTTCAACAATAATTCCGCAATGATTCCCTGTTTCAAACACAAACATGGTTGATTTTCAGCACGCCGCTGGAGTGAAACTAGTGCCGAGGCCTGGAGCACAGAACGATGCCGTCGTTTCGGTGCATGACACATTTTGAAACATCACATTTTTTTGCTTGGTTCTTAGGGGTAGCCTGAGGGATGACTGGGCCTGTGGACTGAAATGTCGACGTCTAGGGGCTTGTCAGGCGTGCAAATACAAACCGGAAGCTATACATGTACATAAATATGTAGTGCTAGACTGTGTGAGCTGTTCTACAACAAGGTTTGTGAACAGGGAAGCTACTGGAAAAGTTATGGTGCAATTCAATGTCTTCTTTAATTAACTTTTCGCCAGGTCAACACGATATATAATGTACATATGTATGTAAGCAGTGGCGTAGGAGAAGGGGTACCTGGGGTACAGGTTTTAGGGGGTACCGTACCCCTCGGAGAAGTCACAAAAGGAGAAAAGGACCCCTAATTCACTCTCTAACACTTCAAAAGTAAAAAAATCGAGCGCCTCGCGCGTCAAACGCACGATCTTTACTGGCTTTTAGTGGTTTCGAGAGCAACAAAAGTAAAAATTCTTGTGCGCTAGGCGCCTTTATACTGCTTATTGACTGATACGTGATTTAATCGGTGCGGTGCCGAATTTGAACAAGCACAGTAGTGTGGGGTACCTGGGGTACACGTACAGTATCCCTCAGCCGCTTGGAACGTACCGTATCCCTCCCAGAAGTCACGGGAAGGAAAGAGAACTTCCCAAATCGCAATTGGCTATCGAACACTGTAAATGTAAAAAAATCGCGCGCTTCGTGCGTCAAATACACGCACGCATTTTTACTGGCTTTTGGTGGTACCGGGAACAAAAAGTCAAAATTTTACGCGCGCTTCTGCTGATTTGACTGATATAGTGAGTTTCTAATTTCGTTGCCTCATGCATTTTTACAGACGCAGGGAAACTCCCGTTCGAAGTCGAGGCAGGCAACAAGCTCAACACACAGTCAACAAGCCACGCAGCTTGTGTGACTGAAACATTCGAAACGAAGGTCCGGCGACATCGTAGCCCTTTGCGGTATCGTCGTTCTTATTAACAACGTCGTCTTTTAGGTCTTCGTCGCGCATAAATGGATAACGTCGCGCGTAACCATAAATGTGTACTGACTGCCAGGTAGTACGTATGTACATACTGTACCTGTGTATTATTTTATCAGCGCAAAAGGCAACATGATGTATGATTAGGACGAACTGAGATGAGAGTACAGTACATTCCTGAAAATATCATGAAAGAAACAGAGGGAACACAAAGCCGATAAGTGAAAATATCGCGCAAGTGTCAGGAAGCAAGAACAACGGACATGACAGACCTGTACATATGTATAGACAGATTATGAACAACAGTGGACATGAGATATATCAATGAACATGTACATATACAAGAATAACATAACAGCTGTAAAACACCATCAGGCCTGAAGAAATGACAGATTTAGCTGGAACAGAGGGAAACAGGCAAGAACACTAATGCTCAATTCACATTATGTCTAATCTTCCAAGCTCATCATCATAGAAGGAGGAATGGGGCTATGCATTGACACAAGATTCAAATAATGGATTTCATTCTCAACGCTGGAGACCTCGCTGAACATTGATTGCATCAGATTGATATCGACGGCCGTGTTCTTCACAATGAAACATCGTGCGATCATGGCACCATGTGTGAATAAATATCCCAAGCACGAAGTATAGCAATACCATGTATATAGTAAATTTCTAATTTCGTTGCCTCATACACTTTTACAGGCGCAGGGAAACTGCGGTTCGAAGTCGAGGCAGGCAACAAGCTCAACACACAGTCAACAAGCCACGCAGCTAGCTCGTGTGCGTTTCGAATGTTTCAGTCGCACAAGCTGTGTGGCTTGTTGACTATATGTGCGTTGCGCTTGTTGCCTGCCTCGACTTCGAACGGGAGTTTTCCTGCGTCTGTAGGAATGCATGAGGCAACGAAATTAGAAACTTACTATAGCAATGCATAAATCCCATCACCCAAGTTTCATACCTTTTGAACTTTTTTCGCATCCAGCACACGCCAGTCTCATGGAACCATTTGCGTAACGCTTGCACACTCGAAACTGAAATGTGTGACCCCGCCAGCGTTTTGAATCATACGGGTACAGCGACGGGTCGCCGTACTGCGACATGTGGTCCCGTTCGGCAACACCGAAGTCGCCAAGTTGGCGATTACGAGCAGCCCGACGAGGCATTATTGGCTAAATTTATGTTGGTGTAAGTCATCAAAAAAACACAAAAAAACACAAAGCAAAGCAACAACAACGCAACAATCTAAACAGAGAGCAGAAAGAAACTTGATTGTGTTTGGCAGACACAATGCAGCAGACAAATAACTTTCGTGTGTGTTGCCTTGCCTGCTCTGGTACACCTGGTGCTCTCAATAATCCGTCTCACCTGCTGAACGCTGATTGGATGCAAGTTTGAATTTGAAATTACCGTCCAAATCGTTCCTATGCGTTATAGATACACACTGTATACCACCACTGGTACACAAAAGTGTGAAATGCAGCTGTAAACAAAGCTTATCTGACAATCATTGTTCTGATTCAGTAATGGTGCTGATGAGCTTGGCTGTCGGATTACATTAAAGTTTAGATCACGAAAGTCGGTTAAAGTTTGATTGAATACGGTCACTATTATTAATAGTTATGCCATGTGTGCTGTTTGTTTGTTTGCATGATAATAGCCGCGAATCGTGCAGTTTTCTTATTTTATTCAACTTGGCCATGAGATCAGCTTTCGACACCAGGAGCAGCACGTGACCTAATAATCTTGTTTTCTGATTATTTTTAAGTTCAACAGTATATTCTGGCATGTGATAACAGCGATCTGTGCGCGCATCTGTCTTGTTTATACCACATGTTGGTTACGCGCGACGATATCCAAATAACGCGCGACCATGACAAAAAGAACGACGTTATTAATAAGAGCGACGATACCGCAAAGGGCGACGTTGTCACACAATCGAAACGAACGTTAGCCAGCTGCGTGGCTTGTTGACTGTGTGTTGAGCTTGTCGCCTGCCTCGACTTCGAACTTTTAGTTTCCCTGCGCTTGTAAAAATGCATGAGGCAACGAAATTAGAAATTTTCTATACATGGTTTAATAGGAGCCGAATTTTGAGCGAGCACTAGATAAAAACAACGTTTTTAAAAAATGGAACGGACACTGGATTAAAATCACTTTTCAGCCAAGTACCACCTAAATTCAGGTCTAGCTACGCCCTTGATGTATAGTTCGCAGAATGAAACGCAAACCCTTTCTGATCAAGCAGTAGATGCTACCTATGTATGTACATACATATGTGACGTACTGACACGGTTAAAAATTCACAATCAGCGTGGGTGTGACGAAATAATTTAATACTGACCACAATTGTGGTGTTATATTTTATGTGCTTCATCTCGTTTGCACCTAATACACCCACGTTTAATACATATTGTAGGTATAGCTTTGACTAAATTTGGGGGTATTTGGCCGTCTGGTGCAGCGCTTGTCTCCGGAAGTATGTAGGTTGAAGCTTTCACAGTTTAGATCGCTAAAAGACTTCGCAAAGTTTTTCACTACGCGTAAGCAGTGGTATTAGAAATTTGCGGCGTTATCGTGCCGTTCATGACCGGTGATTACGTTTACACTGTTTTTGAAGAGGGGCGGCGATCATGTGCTAAAATTAGATCCTAAATTTAGTGACGGCAAAACAAAGTAAACTTACGTATAACTGAAAGGCGCACGTTTCGCAGTTGTTTTCATTCAGTACTGTAGCTGTGATAATGCAGTTTCAGACTTTCATGTTCGATTAAGTAATAACTAATCGAGAGCAATGTCAACCGCCTAGCATTGTTATTACAGCTTTCTGTGTATAGTTTTATTGCAACTCAGAAACGCTAACAAAGAAATCGTCAGACGCATATACAACTATTGACAAAAATACACGTTTCTGATTTTCGTTCTATATTTAACCTGAGTGTCTGCTCCCTAAACTACCGTAATACACAAAAAAACAAAGCACATATACTCAAAAGCGAGGACAAAAGAAGCAGACCACATTCGTTGGGTAGAATTTCATCAGGCAGTGGAATTATTCAAATCAGTTGAGTTTTCTACAAATCAGAAACACGGTGATTACATACAACAGACAATATAACGACACTTTCTCTTCCATTCCATTTACCACAAATATTCCTTGCCATCCTCCGTCCACAGTCGACCGTCGTGGTCTTTGTTCAAGCCCTCCACTGCTTGCAACATCATCGCAACGCTCTCTTCGGGTGTTTTACCTGCGTTTGATCACATGTAAAATTGGAGTAAACTTAGATTTACATTTTGCATATTATGAGCGCAAAACTTGTGATTTAGGTTCAATGCAAACTTCGGCCAATTGAAAGCAAAATGACAATCACAAACAGTGACAATCAGCTTATGTACTGTACACATTTGCACCTGATTTGGTTGTCGCACGGCGACAGCGAGGTCAAACAGCTATTGATACAACCCTCGCGCCTTTGATGGATGAGCCTAAGTTACAGCGATGCGCATATTTCCAGGAGGCTCATTCACGGGCTCAGCAGTGGGCCCTGGTTATGCATAGGGGCTGGCATGGCTTTGCTTAGGGCTAATAGTTCTGCAAACAGCTTAGAAAATTCGAACTGCTATGCGCCAAAGCTGTGTTACAAAAATGAAAAAAAACATCAAAAAGTGGCCTCGCACCTCTATAGTTCGTTAGATGGGTGGCAATGCTGCCTGGCGCCAACCCAATCGACATCACGCCGTCGCGCGCCAAATCCGTCGCGAAACATCGATTGGCCATGTTGAGTGCAACCTGATATTTCAGAGTACTTCATTGATATTTCAGGGTAGAAAGCAGCATGAAACATCATGAAGGCTCACCTTGCTGCACCGATACGCATAGCCGTATTTGGTGCGATGCACTCTGAATGATGTTTCACCCGATGATATATTAATGATGCACGCCTTGGTCGGACTCAACGGTGCATCTGGCTGCTGTGCGGCGGCTTGAGCCAGCAGATAACGAATGGCCTGCAATGTAAACGAATAAAAACTTTACTGGATTTGAATGTGTGTTTGATTTTCCAAGTTTATCCCAAAGCCAACTTTGGGCCAAAACAACCGCCCGGGACGAGCCTATCACTTGTATGCATCACCAACTCAACATGTTCTATATCTTTTGTGCCAAATTACATTGCGTGGGCAGGCCCTGTTACCAATTTTCGCCAGCCACCTTCAGGAATTTATGTTCGCCTCACACTCACACACAACGGCACACATGTTGTGCGATAGTTTGCAATCCGTATGAGTGGATTTGAAAGTGTATTTGACTTCACAAATTTGTCCCGTGGTCCTTTGGACACAAATGATTTCCCGCAAGCAGAGCAGTCACATAAACCATAACTGATACAGTAGTACACCGACCTGCACCAACAGCATCGGTCCAACGGCGTTCACATTATAGCTGTGCAGCAGAGCGTCACGTCGCAGATGACCCATTGATTGGTCACGTTGTAGTGTGGCTGCGTTGTTGATCAATAGATTCAGGCCCTGATTTGGAAAGGAAAGTAGAGAGGCGTAATGTTGAAGCGGAAATTGGACATTGGAAAGCATCATCCGCCAAAACACCTGCCCAGCTATGATGTATACATATGTACATGGGCAATGTTTGTGCGATTGCGCGTTGTGCGTTTGACTTGGTTGTGCTCAAGCGTTGCAAGTTCAGGCTTACACAGGCTATACTGTACCTAGGTCTGCCGAGGTTTGAAAACCAACCATAAAGCTTGCCCAGTCCCAACCTATGTAAGTCTCGGATCAAGCCCAAACCTGAATGAACCAACACCAGTCGCGAACTCTATGCCAATACAAGTGCCCAAAAGAATCTGCTTAAAAACGGATCACCTTTTCGCCAACGATCGATTCGATGAAATTGACAGCATTCGATATGATCACGTCGTTGGTCACATCCAGCTTGACAATGTGCACTCGTGTGTGGCCACTCTTCAGACCTTCGGCCTCGAGCTTCTTTAGCTCACGCTGCAAGCACAAATGAGCCAACGTTCAAAGTTTATCGATCGATTTTGGGGGTCAAGTTCATTGGGACACCCTGGTCAGACTTTGCTGGGCTCATTAATCCTGCACTCATGTCAACTGGCATCAAGAGACGCACACAAACTTTCCATTGAACCTGCCAGAGTTCAACCGACTGGTGCTTCACACCCTAGACATCTCGACAGCGCAATCATCGGTGTTATCACAAACCTTGCCCCCCAAAGTGCTTTGTGAGCCGTATTAGGTTTGAAGGCTTAGCCAGTTTTGTTTTGTATGCATTTTGCGACGGAGTTGGAGCAACCTTTTTGATGCAACTTCTGGGCAGTTATGAAAAACGTTTTTAAGTAAAAACGAACTTTGAAAAAAGTTTTTTTGCCCGCCCTAAAGGTGAATGCTTCAAAGTGCAAATGCGGCTCAAACAAAACTTGTTTGGTCTTTGCCCGTTTGTAGTCTTGGTGTGTGTCACTCTTGAGCTTGAGCAGGGTTGGGCAAAAAAACGACGGCGTTTTTTCTTAAAAAACGACGTTTTTTTAAAAAAAAACGCCTGGGTCGTTTTTCGTTTTTTTTAAATCCTGAATTTCCTTGATTTTCCCTGATTTTTCAGGGAAAGTACCCCGTTTATCTAGGAAAATCAAATTTTTGTCCCATTTTTTTCAAAAAATTTTCGACCAATTTTCACTTTGTCGAAATACGTCGATATACGGAGTTTGACTTTCAATGATGACCCCGGCCAAAGTTGGTCCCATGATGCGGGTCTGATATGGGATCTTAACAACTGGCTAGAAAAGGGTGGAAACCCGTTTATTTTGCCTCAGAACACATCGAATTACTTCATTTAACCACGTTTTCTTCCCAACAGGAGCGTGTTCCATTTTTTGAGGGGCATATTTTAGTCATCTGGGCGTTTAAAAAAAGTTTTTTTTAAAAAACACGATTTTTTGAAAAAAAACGTTTTTTGCATAACCCTGGGTGTAGCGGGATAGGGGGAGGGCTACATCACTGCATCCTCCTAAACATGTCGGTACCCACCGTCGTGTCAGGACAGTCCGTGTTGCGACATCCAGCAAACAGATACTTTGGCGGATGTTCATGTCTGAGCAGTTGTTTGGCCCATTCCAGTCCGATGCCTCGATTAGCGCCCGTCACCAGCACGGCACGCGGAATATGCATGATTTCGCAAGGAAATTTGGCGGTTGCTTTTTCTGAAAAAATGTCTTGTTGTCGGTCGGTCATGTAATGTATTCATGTTGGGGATGGAATGATGCAAACTTGAAATTGAGAACCTAAAACGTTGCAGATGCACATCCTTTGCATCTTCGAAGACTGCATTATATGCATCGTTTATATAGTTTAAACAAAAATAATAACATACATACAATATGTTTATGCAGTAACGCTAAAATGGCGTCAAAATACATGATAAACTCTGGTGATTTGGACGCAAACTGCAGTGTCGTGTTGGCACGAACAATAATCAATCAAAATCCGACTTGCACTGCTCCAAACTGTGGACGTCATGGGACCAAAACAGTGAAGCACGAATGTGCAACTGGTTGGAGTGAGAAATGCTCCGTTTCCAATATGATACAAAAAAATAACATGAGAATGAATGCAATTTGAATTCTGAGTTCGAAAAGAGAAATGAATTTGAAATCGAACATGTGTTGCTGGTTGGTTTATGTGAAAGTTTTGAGAGCGCTGAAGACACTGGGCTGACTGTGCGATGTCTGGGGTTATCTGAAGAAGTCAAAATATGAAAAACAGTAGTAGCACACAAGTTTTGGAGCTGCGGTAGTGGTTGGTGCCTGGCTGAGTTTACGACTGCTCAAGATTTTCGAGAAGAAAAGCGTATTACGCACTGACTGGTTTTGTTGACAAATCAATATCACAAAGGTGAACGTTCAACTGAGATGAGATGGAATAAAGTGTGTTTAGCTCCAAATTTCGTTTGCAATCGAAAGAACAAAATCATCTAAAATTATTAGTCTATGCGACAAGAAGTTGCGAAAGAGCAAAGATCGCGAGTTAGCACACTGCACAGCCATGCTACGGTTTGAAAAGCAGCAACCAATTTTTGGCAGCTTTTCGGGATTTGCTGGTGTCGTTCACCTTTCAGAGATGGGCGGGTTGAGTGGAGCCCACGTGTGTGTGTGTCTGTGCTGCAACTCTTACAGAAACGTGGTCTCGGTGTGGTATATGCATGTACATATGTACTGCCGTATGGCACGTAAAGTAACAGAACCACTTTTTGGTACACATCTCTCGGGGTCTATGAATTCAAGTAAACGAAAACCACGTTTGGGTTGCACAATTTTTGCTTTCATTGCTTCCAGACACCAAGCTTGTAACGCGCCACTTCTGCTAACGGGAAATTGGGTTACCGCGGTTGTTTGTGACGTGACTGAGTTTGATGCCGACTCGCAACGCGCACGTTTATACGTTTTCTAGATTTCGAATCACCGTGCTGTAGTTGCACTCATGTGAGTATCTTCGTAGCGAACGGGGACCGACGTTCCACTCAATCGAGTAAAAAGTAATTCCAACCTTGAAACCATAAAAATGAGTTCGCCTTGATAAATAAGGTTCATCCCAATTAAAGCTCAAGAATTCAGTTTTCCTGACGAAGATTGCTTTCTGTGGCATATGAATGAGTTCGCATGATGACCACGTTCTGACATTTTTTGGGCGGCCGGGCAATTGAGCAAAGCACGTTTGGGCAAGACAACTTTGAGCAAGAAAAAAGGGCAGAGCCAAAAGAGCAAAGGTTTTATCTTGTCCCAAAGGCTTGGTTCAGGCTTTGGCTTACACTTA
>JASAMV010002913.1:0-101093 GCA_030248065.1 Rhynchonema sp. JSB1_4
AATTTCCGCAATAGATTTTAACTTGACATTGTGTTTGTCACCTTCGTAATGCAGTGAAATGAATTTATAGAGTTTATATTGATATTTTCAGACCAATTTCAAAATGTTCAAGTTCATCCGGACACTATGTTTGCTGTTTATTCTATCACACGGTCTTGCGTCAAGTCGCATCATTCTCACAGGTTTCATCACAATGAAACATCATCTGTCAAAAAAACTATTCGAATTTGAGCCGAACGCTTGGTTGGACAAGGACGAAAAAGAACAACGTCAACGAGCAGAACAGAAACGAGCGCTGGGATCGCGATTGAACACACAAAATCTGGACAAACTTTTTCTGCTGCGACTGCGATTTTGAAATTGTGATGAATATATAGTGTTTCCTTTTTATGCAAGTCAAAGGAAACAAGCCACCCCACGTTATAACTCAACTCCAGTTTGGGGTCGAGATTGCAGAAACCAATGAAAGAGATTAAGAATGTGTCCTTGTTAATCCAAGCACGACACTCAGCAGCAAACATGGTGAAATGTTTCATTGACATGTTGGCAGCGCACACGTGCAAAGCTCACAGCGAGCATGTGAAACATTGTTGTTGTTAGATCCCACAGCCAAACTTTGACACGTTTTTGCCAGCTGCCTGATTGAATCGAAATTGTAATCTCGACCTCGACTAGAAGTTCAGTTATAACACGGGCCCGCGCGTTTCCTTGGACCAAGAAAAACAGGAAACACTATAATTATGTTTTGTTGGATGTGAATGAAAGTTGCGACGTTGGATTGGGCCAGTTGTTTGTTTGTGTGTTCGGTACGTTTCTTACGTCATGTTGTCCAAACTGGGATTCCGGCGGATATCTAGTCTTAAAGTTTATTTGGCAAGAACAGTTTAGGCCTCTGCAGCGATGGTCACAGTTGATGTTTGTATCAAGATGAACGCTTTTAGAAAATGCAAAGGAATCAGGAACACACAGTACTCGAACTCCGTTACCGGTAGCAAGCGCTGGCTCGAAACTAATCAAGCCCATGTAACCGAAGGACCGGTATGCTGTATAGATTTTGGTAGACTAACATTATAGATATTATTAGCCTTGGCACATGATCGCAAAACGCAAGCCGCGCCCCAGAACGAACCACCGCTTCGCAGCCCAGTCGGTTTTCAGCCGCAACAGCCATTCCCGTAACCTGCACCTCTGTCACCAGCGGATACGGGACGGGAGGGGGGGCACAGGGGCACTACGTTTTGGCCGAAATGGAAACTGAAGGGCTGTCACCATTTCGGAGAAAGACCCTTAAATCGCAAGATTTTCACTCTGACTCAGAGTGAAAATTTTGCAATTAAAGGGTCTTTCTCTGACACACTTCAAAGGTCCGAAAATCGCGCACTTCGCGCATCAGATGTGACCCTGACCCATATCTATACGGGCGTAAAGTACCGTTCTTTATTTTTCGTTAAAAAACGTTTTTTTCGGGTAAAAACCGTTTTTTTCAAATACATTTCCAGTACTTAAAGCAGCCCCGCCGCTATTGTTTTTTGGTTTTCGACCTCGGTTTTTTCACTTATATCGTTTGTTGGAAAATTTGATCCGAACTAAAAAAACTCATCGGTTTTGTGTCACAATTTTTTGGGAAAAATAAAATAAAAAACCGATAAAAACCCACCTTGAAAAATAAATGGAAAAGTATTCGGGCCTCGGAAACAAAACGGTTTTTTTTTCGTCCGCCAGTATACCCATATCATTAAAACTTGGCTCGTGCGTGCGAAGTGCCAAATTTTAGAGCGGCTCATACTTTGAACGATATTTTGGCTTAAAATTGTCTAATTATAAACACACACGGGATAAAAACGATTTTTGAAAAACCAAATATGTACGACATAAAGATGACTTTAGGGATTTGCCCCCCCCCCCCTTGGCCAAAAGCTGGAGCCGGCACTGATCTCTGAAAAGCGGCACTCCATAACCAGCATCATGCACCGGCACCTCCGGAACCGCGCAACGGTGACGACATCTGCATCGAACAGGCACGTAACGCGCAACGTGCATCGTTGTGGCACAGATTCAGTGAATCATTATGATGTCAAGATTTTTTTTAAATTGCCGCCGATGCTGGCATGTCTAATGGCGTAGAGTGCACGCGCGTACAGGCCACGCAAAAACGCGTTCAGGGGAAAGGTTGCTGAAGACGGATGGTCCAGACGGCCAAAGCGCCAAAGATTGAGGACGCCATTAACCTGCAATGCACATAAAAACTGTCTGGTCACTTTTCGGTGGTGTACCGAGACCAATCCGTGCCGGGAAGACTGATTATAAATAAAACGGATAAAGCTGATAAACCTGATAAACCCGACTCCCTTGTGCTGGGGGGAAGACTGATTACAAATAACCCGGATAAAGCTGATAAACCTGATAAACCCGACTCAGCTGCGCTGGGGGGAAGACTGATTACAGATTGAAAAATAAAACGGATAAACCCGAATCGGTTGTGGGACAGTTCGTTCCCAGTGATCTGGTTCGGATGCAACTGTTTTGGAATTGGAACGACCGCGCGTAATGTTTCACGTCAATGATTACCTCGCTGTTTTACAGGCCTGTGATGTTTCATGTGGCTCAGGCTGGACGGAGCCTAAGCCTAAGCCTTAGCCAAGTGAAACATCACAGACACTACAAACTCGAGATAGTCAATGACGTGAAACATTAGTGCCCAACTGCTATTTACTGCTGCATTCAATTGGGACCAGCACGATCCAACATCAGCTCGTGCTTCACGCCACACCGGCCATACGCACGTTCCGCGTAATTCAGTCAGCGTAATCAGTCTTCGCCCCCCTGAGATTGGGCCTTGGGGGGAAGGCTGATTATGGCTTCGTTTAATTTGTAATCAGTCTTCCCCCCAGAGCCTCTGCAGGGTGTGCTGATTACAATGGTATCCCTCCACATGGCACAAAAATTTGATTTACCAGTTTGAGAGGCAACCTTGTTCTTTCAGGCAAAATTGCTGATCTCGGTTTGAGACGTGGAATTTCACAGGAAATCAAATTTCAAATTTATTTTGCAATTCGCATTATTTTATTGAAGGAAAACAAAAGGAAAAAACAATTTTTTTTCTTTTTCTCAATGACCATTTTTTTGCTATTTTTTTCTTTCCATAATGAACAAAAAACAGCCAGTTTGAGATGAAAAAAGCTATTTTTGTCTGTAAAACAGCATTTATTTGCATGACACACGGTTCGACCTTGTTTTTCGTCGTCGCACAGCCCGGCCCGAATTTTTTGGGTCAGATATTTACCCGATTTTGTCATAATTTTTGCAATTTTTCTGAACCTATTTTCTGGTGAAAAAATGGAATGGTTGCTTTTGGGATCATGTCGAACAGAGGTCGCAATCGGGCCGGCCCGAGCTAAGGGGGACCCCCCACCCAGCCCCCACCCCCCTGCAACACCGTTGTTTTCAACCAAAAAAATAGGTTCAAAAAAATCGCGAAAATTATGACAAAAATTGGGTTAAAATCTGAGCCAAAAATTCGGGCCGGGCCGGAGATTTGGGGGTTCGGGCCGGGCCGGAGATTTGGGGGTACGGGTCGGGCCGGGCCGGGCCGGCCCGGAGATTTGGGGGCTCGGGCCGGGCCGGGCCGGCCAAACCCGGCCCGATTGCGACCTCTGATGTCGAAGAAGTGTTATTATGGCAAAAATATTAGCCCGCTTAAGGCTTAAGTATCTTGACTGCTACTGCTTCAATGATGTTGGAAAATAAGGGTAAATAAGGGAAAGGGACGGTAAAAAACGTCATCTTTTGTCAAAAATTGGAGAAATTTTGTCCGGGTTTTTCACGGAACTTTGTTTTCATTCCAAAAAATAGATCAGGTTTTTCGCAACAAGCCGGTTCTTTACCGTGCGCAACGATGGGTCCCCCTGGTTCATCATCATTTGTGTTCTCATTCAGCATTTTCTGTTTTTATTTGTATGCTCTCAGAGAGACTCAGAGAATTCGACCAAAGAACCAATGTAATGTGAAAGTAAAAAGTTTATTTTGGTGGAAGACCACAACAAAACTGCAACGAAACGTAAAACAATGGATGAAAAGGACGAATCAACAGAGAGCGAATGTTGTGCTGTGATTCGTGAAATTATCAGCAGACGTGAGTTGTTTTTGTGCGTTTTTATCTCTATGTGATTTGATTGCCATCACGGTTTTTGTATTTTTATCTTTCGTTTTCAGCTGTCGGCGACGATGGCGGCGGTCAAGTGGCAATGAACTTCAACGATGTGTTTGAGCTGATGACCTTCTTCAACGGCTATGATAAAACGTTCGTTTTGAATCTTTTTTCTTCTGGATGGCCTTTTCAGAGACAGGAAAAATGAAAAATTGTAACATTCCAGTCGCTGTGGCTGTCTGCTGGCGAATGTCAATGATTTCCGTGCGTTGCTGACGGCGTTGTTCGGCTGTGTGCACACGATTGTTGAATGCGAACAGCTGTGGAATGCTAACGGTGCCGGACGATCGCAGAGCGAAAATGAGAACAGGTTGATTTGTCGATCGATAAACTGTTGTCCGTTCTTTCTGTCCCATCGTCGAGCCCTTTCAAGAATAAAACTAATGAAGCGTTTTCATGATGCAAAGCTTCACAACAGTGGCAGCAGATAGAGAGAGCCCACGTACCTCCGGATTTAAAAATAGTATGGATATTGGAATTCGCACTACTTTTTTTTATCCATTTGATTTTCTTCAGCACCACCACCGACAACGACACCAACAAAGAGCCGACGGCCGATTCGCCGTCGTCCGAAAGTGCACTTGAATTTAACGACGATCTGCTGCAACAAATGACGCTGTTCGTGTACCACGTGTGCAGCGACAATAACGCCTTGTACATGACGTTCAACAAACAGACAACCGGAATGGAGGTACGTTATGAATATGTTCTGGTTATGATTATGAGCGCCGAAATCAAACTTGGCGATCGGCTCGGTCCTGCCTTGGCCACATGCGACTTTTGTGTTTGAGCCACTAATTTCGATCAGCGCGAAAGTTGCTGGTTTATCACTACTAAGTTTTCTGGTTTTCTTATATCGATGAAACGGAATATTTTCTGTGTGATTTGGAAAGGTTGATGTTGACATATAAGCCCAAATCCAAGTCTGTGCGCAATGTTTAACATTATCATTTGTTTTTTCAGCAAATGACTCAATCCTACATGTACATACTGAATTTATTGGCGAGCTCAAACATTCCGCAAACTTTGATACAAAATTTCACCAAAGCGAATCCAGGCGACGTGAAAACAAAGTTTGTTTTTTAAATTGTCAAGTCAAATTATATTAGATAATGCAACAGCAGTAATTTTTGTCCGTTTCGGCCTGTTTTCACAGACGGGCGGGGTGCCAGGCCTCGTCGGTGCGAACACTTCTGGCCAACTGACCTCGAAAAAAGTTAAATTTAGAAAGCTAAAAAGTTTAATGCCAAGTTATATTGTTGAAAGTGCCATCCAAATCTTTGTCAGCCTCAGGCACAGTATTTATGAGCGTTCGTCTTGCCTAAAATGTGTTGTATGTTGTAGAACCTGGCTTCATAACAGAGTAAGATTTTTTGCCGGCTGGATCACCCAGCCCTGTGATCTCTCTCCACCTGGTGCTGGAATATTATATTATGCTTGCAAGGCCGGAGCAAAATCATTCGCAAATTTTTCCAGGTTCGCCCACCATCTGATAGTGTTCTTGTTGCACACAAAGAATAGCCAAAGTATGCTGAAAGGGGTCCGAGACGGTCAAGTCTTCATCAACGAACTGACTGAAGCACTGGGCGCTGCTTCTGAGTGAGTTTTTTTTTAAATTTCAATGTTTTTGTATGAGGGCTAAAGCATGGTCTGTAGCACAGAGTGAAGGCACATGTCAGAACTGAAACGTTTTACGATGCTGAGCATTTTATTGTTCGATGTATATTTTTCGCTTCTGTGCTCTGCTTGCCCGATTTTGTGATTGTTGTTGTGAGATGCTGTTGCCGTCCAGTGCTGTGGCTACTTTGGCGGGGCGGGTAGGGTACATAGGTGGAAAAATCCGGGGCGGGTAGGGGAGTAGTGTACCTGGAATCTTGGGGGGGGGGGAATCCGGTTTGGGGGGGCGGGGGGAAGATTTTTCGGGGCGGGTAGGGTACAATACAAGTTTTTTTAGGTGCCTATTTTTATGTGCTATAAGGTGCCTTTTTTCACTTTTAAGGGTTGTCGGTCGAAAATTGGGCATTTTTGACCGACAAAATGGGCATTTTGAGGGCAAAAAATCGGGTCGGGGAGGGTAACAGAGCGGGGCGGGTAGGGGGTAGGGTACCAGGGCGGGGCGGGTAGGGGGGTAGGGTACCAGGGCGGGGCGGGTAGGGTTCCATTGGGGGGACCCCCTCCCCCCAGCCACAGCATGCCGTCCCACTGGAAGTAAACTTGACAAAGTAACTTTTGTTTTTCTAGACTTTCATTTGTTCACTTTTGTTGAGCGTTATTCTTTTACGTAGCAAGGGAGTAAAGTCAACAACAAACAGGCGTCATTAATGTCTTTGAACCGAAACATTTCCAACCGATCACCCAGGTGTTGATAGACTCAAATACTTCCGAGTCAAGACTGAATGCACAAAAAAGTACAGCAACGCGCTTGTTTGCAGCTATCTGTGTCGTTGTGTGCAAGCGCACGAGGATGTCGCACGTGACGGCGCCTATCGGATGGCGGTGGATCAGATTTGGAAGTGGTCACTGGAAGAGACGGAGGACACGATGCAAGTTGAGGTGCACGGACTGAGACTGGCCGTTGCGCTGCTCGATTCGGCATATTTGGCCACCAGGATTGCCGCCCTCACGCAGATTACGGTCGGCGGACGACATGTTTTTGAGAGTTTTGGCTTTTTATTTGATTTCGTTCGCACGCAGTGAGTGGGACAGTCGGGGAAAGGAACTGCTCAAAGTTCTAGTCTTTGGCAAGCGACCCAGCTGTCCAAATTTCTTTCTGGTGTTGGAGCTGGCAACAGGTTGGGTGTGCAACTGCACTTGATCCAGGTGGTATCGATACAGATGAATATCGAAGTCGCTGATGGTGCTGATTTATCGTCGATTTAATTCCAGGAATACATCCGCGTCTCATTCAATGACTCAGTAATGCAATATCCGCAGTCGAGCGATGCGCACGAAGAATGGTTCGGCATAAATATCTGTTGTTGTTTTTTCAATTCAGAAAGAAGCAAACTTTTTCGGTTTCCCCCAGGTTTGCCACCGAGCTCGCCTCGCAACTGTCCGCGGATCGTGTGCTCAGCAAAGTGTTCGGGCCGAACGCGCACGCTGAATTGGTGAAACAATCGCAATTGTTGCTCGACTTCATGTGCCAACACGCTGTGATGAACAAAGAAGATCTGGAGCTCATTTGGACCGTTGCGCAGGTTGATTGACGACTGATTGTCGATTTTGATCGGAAGTTTTGCCTCCGCTGCTCTAATAACGCGGCATTTTCATGCGAATGTTTCTCTCGCAGTTTGCTGCCGCTTCTCCAGGTAGCTTTGGACTCAGTTATTGAGCTGTTCAGGGATTCAGAGGTTTCCAACTGGAATGAAATGAGTGATTTCATCAAAGGTTGTCTGTTCCTCAAACTCAGGGATGCAAGTGGCACATTCCTGGAAGGAAATATTTTTCGTTGGACGCAGTGCTGTGCTTGGCGGATCAGGCAACGCAGTGGACGTAAATTCTGCATTAGCTGTTGTTGGACTATACCCTATCCGCCCCGGCCTGGTACACTACCCCCCTACCTGCCCCGCTCCGGTACCCTACCCCCCTACCCGCCCCGCTCTGGTACCCTACCCGCCCCGATTTTTGCCCTCAAAATGCCCATTTTTCGGTCAAAAATGCCCAAATTTCGACCTAAAACCCTTAAAAGTGCAAAAAGTCGCGCGCTGCGCGCTTTATATGCAGTTTATAGCATATAAAAATAGGCACCCAAAAAAACCCACCTCGAAAAATCTCCCCCTCTCCCTCCCCCAAACCGGATTCCCCCCCAAGATTCCAGGTACACTACCCCTACCCTTCCCGGATTTTTCCACCTATGCACCCTCGCCCCGCAAAAGTAGCCACAGCACTGGTTGAACGTATCTAATTAATCAGTCCATTCATGGGCAATAATTATTGATCTGCAAGATGTTCAAAACAGACAACATAAAAAACGAAATGTCTTGGTGAAGGCATAAATCCAGTCCGCTTAATACGCACTTTGGTAATTCGATCTTTCGCTCAAAGAACCTCTAGATCGCTCAAAGATCCGCCAACAATTCCATTCCATTTCAGCGCAAAGACTGTTCGCGGTATTGTCACGAGCTGCTCACTCAAGTACATCGACATTTCGATCCGCAACTAATCCTGCTGCTGTATGAACGACTCAGGGGCATGTCTTCTAGTGAACATTCGGAAGTGGTACGTTGAATGATTGTTTATTTAATTTTGTTTTTGTGTTTATGTTTACACTTATTCTTCATTGCAGTCTATTCAACTGGTGTTCAACGTTTGCGAGTACGTTCTGCATTTGTCGCTGGCCAGACAAGAATATAAAGTGAAATTGGCCGAACAGGTAGGAAATTTTTCAATTAGCACAAAAAATCGCTTTTCACGTTTTTGAAAATACAAATTCAATTTGCAAAATTATGCGTTTCAGCAACACGCCGCCGCGCAACGTCTGCTGGCGGCAAAACAACACGAAAAGTTGCAGCTGAAGAAACAGCGCGACGCCAGGCTGGATGACTCGATTGAGCCTGGTCAGCTGTTTGAAAGCATTGATGTTTTTTTTTATTTTTCTGTTTCCACGTTTCATAATTCTCTAGAATCTGCCGATGTCTCTGGTGCCACCGAGGATCTGGTGAGCTCGAGTGGAATGGATTCAAGAGAATTGGAAGGTGAAACTCCCAGCGAATTGTTGACCAGTGCTGGTGAGCTGATGAATTTTCAGATGGTTTTCGTTAATTTCTAGTAGAACTGTTCATTTTGATAAATAGATGTTCACACATAATTAGATCTGCCAATGGATGGTTCGATGGTGTCGGCGGAAGAAAACGTAACGGGCGTCACCGATGATTCTGGTGGGTGGAGGAATCAATTTTTTCCACTATTGAGCGCAATGAAAGAGAAAATATTATGATTTTAGTGCGCGTAATTGAGGAATACATCGATGAAGACGATGACAGTGAGCAATTTGGCGATGAGGAGGTGGAGGACGAAGAAGATGAGGTTGGATAATTTTCACTTTTCATGTTTTTTCGTGAGGCTGGGCACCGTGCCCTTTTAGGTGAAATTTTGTGGTAAAAGCGATCAAACGGTATGCAAATCACAATTTTTTATGTGGTTTTAGTTTGTTGTTTGCAATGTTTTTTGGTCTATGGGCGATGAAACCCAAAAAAATGTTTTCATGAATTCATAAAGCGCAGTGGTTTTTTGACGAGTCTTTGATTTCTGCTCTCAGCAACGCGAAACAACAAAATAATGGTAATAAAATGATGCAAAATGTCGCGTGCTGTTATTCATCCGCAGCAACAAAAATAATAATGATAAAATGTTACGCATTTGTGCAAATGCTCTCCATTTCGTCACAGGACTCCAACCCAGGCGAGCCATCAATGCTTGACGCAGGCGAACCTGATTCAGAAGGGGAGTCCGAGTCTGCAGCCGAATCTCGGACCACTTCGACGTTCAGTGGTGACAATGAAACATCAGATGACGACGATGAACAACCAGTGCGCAAACTGCCGGGTCCTGCGTCGGCCACACTGCGCCGACCGATGCTGAAACGGACTGGCAGAGAACAAGGTTGCTAAATAATGGTTTATTTGGTCGCGAGGGTTTTCATGTCATACTTCGTGACGTCATATCGAGGAAACTGATCCGTTAGTGCCTATCAGTTCCACCTACAAAAAAGCAGGAGAAAATCCAAATTCCCCCCCCCACAAAAAAACACCCCCCATAAAAATGTCAGTTAAACCAAACACCCCTTTAAACTCGCAAAACCAACCACACACACTGCCAGCCGCCGGCGCGCGCGCAGGTTTCAGAACCGCGCATGGCGCACCGCGAACAGCGAATTTGGCAATTTACTATAGTAAAACATTTTTGGTCGCCAGGCCATTGTTGATAGTGTGTTGTGATTGGCAGCTTTTTTCTTTCAGACACGGTAGCGCAAGCGCAGAACAAAGAGTCAGCAGGACAACGTGTGTCGAATCTGCCGGCCGGCGAATCTCGCGAATCGAGTCCCACACGCAAACGCGCCAGCGACGAGCAGATGAGTGCGTTGCTTGACTCTTATTTTCTCTTAATTTGTTTTCGTTCTTGAATAATTGTGATAAGAAAACAAAAACCAACTGTTGAACTTGTTGCAGCCTCAACGCCGATTCAACTGAGCAAACGCCAGCGCACGTGTTCGGACGCGGCGAGTGACGAAAATGAGGACGATCAAAATAAATCGCCCGAGAAACGCAACGAACCGCCGTCACCGGTGCCGAAAGTCGAGGCCGCTGCTGCCGTTCCGGTCTCGGACAAGGGGCCGGCTTCCAAGCCCGACTCAGACAAGAACCAACAACAACAGCAACAACCAGCAGCTGTGACTGCACGACCGGGCGCAGAACGGCAGATTGTGCCCCCGATGATCACTCAAATGCCGCCATCGAGCGCGATGCAAGCGGCACTCGCTGAGCACCTGCAGAAAATGCGCGCATTCCAGGCCAGACATGTGCAGGCACTGCAGGCTGGCGTCGTGCATGGTTAGTGTTGGGATGGGATATATGTTTGAATTTGTGATTGTTGTCGCTTTTGATACCTTGTGAATGAAAATATTGGCTGACCGCCTTTTGTTGTCTTTGTAGGCTTCCAAAATCCGGTGATTACGCGCGAGTATATCGAGGACAGCATCGAGCGCGACGATGAGTGAGTGAGCGCTGTGTTCTCTTCTTTCTTTTCAACCAACAATTCCTAAATAAACTGAAAGAGACAATTTCCGCTTCGTTCACAGGTGTTCAAGTATGGCATTGAGTCCATCGAATGGTGACAGCGAGGAGGACTCATTGAGTGACACACAAGTGCACAGACAGGGAGTGGCTGGGTTGGAGGAGGAGGATTTGGAGGTACAGCTTTGGAGCGATTGTTTCGTTTTTTTATTATTCTGTCACAGAACTCACTGTTTTATTGCTTTCCGTGACAGCTCGGGCAACATTTCTGCGACGGGTGGAAGATTTCTGCTTGTGTGTAGTGATTGAACTGGCATGACACAAAAATTGTTGTGTGAAATTCTCAAATAAATCTCTGAGTCAAACGAACAGTTGGCGACCTCATGCATTTTCCATTGTGACAACTCGTGATCAACTAAAGTTAAAAAGATTTATGAGTGTCACACGCAAAAGTGATTATCTCAGCCGTGGAACTTCTATGTTTTTTCAACTAACCATTCCTCCATATTCTCGACAGGACGCGTCATTGGACGAACTTGAGTCATCGGTGACCGGGCTGAGACCAGGACCTGTGCAACACAAACCAGCACACCCGCAACAGCACCAACAGCAGACGGCCGATCTGCGTGCACTGCAGAATATGTGTGCGATGACACCCGGCTCGGGGTCTCGGCGCAGAACCGGACCCATCGGGATGGGACAGATACAGATCAGTACCGATCATGTGACGCAGAATAGCTTGGCTGGTTGGTTGGAGGTGCTGTTGTGGACGTTTTGATCTCTCTCCGGAACTGCTAGTAGTCACCGATCAATTGCAGTTTAATTCGTAAATGGTAGATAATACGTGAGGTTTGGTACATGCAAATGCAATGCATCATATTGAACCGTATTTAGTGCATCTAGGGCTGTAGACTACCATTCTCAGTTTTATGTGATTTACACGTGCTTGTCCTTGCTGTGGATTTGAAGCACAATGTGGACGTGGATTGTTCTGCGCTTCACACACGACAACCGCCAACCACAGTCAACTGTGTCAAGTCAATAATTCAACTTTGACAGGCAGTAGTGCTCCGCAGTCACTGGTTGGCGTGCCGCAACCGCTGCGCACGCCGCTACAGCACCAACATCACAATCACGTGAACGCTATGCACAGACGACGATTGACGCCTGCGCAGATGCTGGCTGTCAAATGTGGTACGTTTGTTATTGACGTTTGTCGGCGAATGTGGAACGCTGCAAGAAAACTATTTGAGAACTATTATTATTTTCAGAAGTTCCCTTCCTCATGCACACTGCCGCAAGTCTGCCCAAACCAGGGCGTGTTCTATTGTGGGATTTGCTGATGGCGGAAGGGGAGGTCAGTTGGCTGGTATCAAGTAAGTATTCAACTTATTTTTAAACTTCGTTTTCTTATCCTTACTTTCCTGCCAGGACGTGCTCTCACCCCAAGTGTTTCCGCTGGCGCAACGTTTCATGTTTGAGCTGCTGGATGAATTCGCCTGTTTCCGTCTGCACATGCCATTTATTCGCAATACGATCAAGAGATTGAAACAGAACAGGTGCGTACATTTCATATGTTAGATGCATAATGTTCATATTTTTTTGTGTTGGATGTATTATGGTTTGCTCAAGATACAGTAGCAAGCAGTGGTGTCGTTGGGAAATCAAAAAGTCAGGATACCGGATACCCAAAATCCAAAATTTTCGGATACCGGATACCCAAAATGAAAAATCTCGGATACCAGGGGGGGTTGCTCCCTAAAATAAAAAATCTCGGATACCCAGGGGGGTTGTTCAAAAAGGGTCAATTTTTTAAGAGGAAAATCGAGCAAAATCGGTGTTGAAAGCGCAAAAAATGGTCATATTGGTGGTTATGCTTGCGCTAGCAAGCGATTTTGAGCATTTTGGAGGTAAAAATGGGCGATTTTTACGGTTTTCGAAAAAATTTTAGGGTAGGATACCCCTGGACAAAAAGTCAGGATACCGGATACCCCTGGGTGAAAAAATCAAGATACCGGATACCGGATACTAGGGGGGTAACCCCCCCTCCCCCCCAACGACACCACTGGTAGCAAGCGAGTGAGCGCGGTTACAGCTTCGCTCGAATTTGACTAATGTCCAATTCCTATTTCGTAGCGTGACCGCATGGTAAAATCGTTTTCACGTCTTCTGCAATTCGGCGAAAAGTGCCGTTTTTTGCCTTATCAAGTTCTAAGTGCCATTATTTCAGCTGTTCAATGGTTTGCGTTCAAATGTTGTCACAATTTATTCGCTGCGCGCAGACCACGATCGTGTCACGTGATGCTGTGCTGGGCGGGAAAAGTTGGTTTCTGTTTTTTTGGCGGGGAAAATGTTTCTTGATCCCTTTTTGTACTGATCAATATCATGCAACAGATGATCTTGTCCTGCTGTGGATTAGGACATGACAAAGAAACGCAACTTAATTTAAATTACAAGCTACAGAGTAAAGCAAACTACATCAACATGAGCCCGATTTCGAAGGTGAAAGAGCAAATCCTCGTGCTGCATTTTGTATTCTTTAACGTGTAACGTTTTCCAAATCAGCAGCCACGCCAGAATGTTTCACTATTCTGTCGGCTGCGAAATCGAGCTCATGTTGGTATAGTTTGCCTTTAGATACTCCATGTTGGTCGCACAATGACTATATGAGAATCCATCCCCATATTTTCCAACATCGGCAAGGAGGGTTTCTGGCGATTTTTTCAAATTGAATCAGGTTTTGACAAGGAGTTATTTTCTCTTTGTTTTCCCGCTTTATTTATCGGGAGTGATCAACGTGTGTGTACCGTAATCGATTTCACACACAAAGCGTGTAATATACGTGGCTACAGTAACCCGAGCCCGAACCATTTCGGTTGCGTAGAATTCAGGGTGAAACTTATGCACATGTGTGTTTCTCATTCTTCTCACTGATAAGCATGCAAAGTTCTTGTCAAAACCTGGTCCAATTTGAAAAAATGCCAAATATCCGCCTTTTCAATGCAGGAAAATTAGGGGGATGGATTTTCATATAGTCATTGTGCGACCAATATCTGTTCTGCAGCTTGAATACTTCCTTGATTTCGCTGAGTTTGTGTTTCGTAATTTTGTGCGCAATCTTTCAGAAACCTTTCGGAGAAGGTGCTGCTGCGATCTAAATTTGATTAAAGTTCAACAGCTGCGATATTACGTTCATCACTGATCGTTCCTTCATAATTCAGGCGACAACGATGATTCGCGCTACATGATAGAGGAGGCGTATGAAGACCTGGTCGTGCACCTGGACTCGTGTTTCCATCTGGTGGATGTGTTCTGCACAAATCTACAACAGTATTACGAGGACAGAAATGCTGGAAAAGTGTCGGAAAGGTTCGCAATTGTTTGAGGGAGTGTTTTTTTGGCATTGGGCCAAATAAAATTCTTTACTTCTCATGATCAGATATCCGCATGTGCGCGAGCTCGAAATCCGGCTTCGGTTCCTTGATATCATTTTCGACATGTCCATGAGTCCGGCCGAGTTCGGTTAGTCTCTCCTGTTTTTATGTATTTTTAATTTTTGCTTTGATATATATATTTAAAATAAGAATCAGTAAAACCAATTGACAGGTCTGAACCGCGACCAATTTGACGCCTTATGGGATTCGCTGTTCCCGGACGTGCCCGAAGGCCGATGTCTGCTGTGCAAATGGCTGTTGACGCAAATGTCGAATGGGCAACAACACGCACTAAACATGCATTTGGAGGAATACATTGTGGAAAGCAAGGTGGGAACGGGGGGGTGGGTGGAAACGTGTGATGTCATCCTTGCACTTAGTGGCTGGGGCTTGGGACGGGATCCGGGAATACCCGACATCCGACATTGCCCGATCTCAGTGACTGACCCACCCCAGAACTGAATTATAATCGCACCGACAATCTGTCATTCTTTCTTGTCAGCTGCCGGACGTCGATCCCTCGCGAGTGTCGAATGTCGAGCTGGCGTTCGTTCAGGCGTTGGCCGGTCGAGTGAATCGGCCGAAATTGGCCGAAGCCTGCGTGGGATTGTTGTGGAAAGTCGGTTGTTGTTTCTTTTTGATATAAGTAGCTGTTGAAATTCATTTAGTTCTTTTCACATACACAAGTTGAGAAAATTGATCATGAATTTAAGGTGGCTTTGTCCAATCACGACACCAACATCAGTCGCAAGGCGCAATCCTGTGTGAGCTCGTATTACCTGAGTGCCCATGGTAAGTGAATTACCCACAATATGTACATTTGATGTCTTTTTTACTTTTGGGATTCAATTAGTCAGACGATTATAAACTAAATGGCATATGAAAGGTACTCCCCCTCGTAAACACCGCTCAATGAATTCTGTAATTACTTTTACTGTGCCCCTAATGCTGATGGTGTATTTATTTGTTCATCTGTTCGCCAATAAACTGTTTAATTCTGGTCGTTGTTTGGTTTTGCGTGCCTGTGTGGCATCAAGCGAAATGTTGTTTTGGAACAATTCAAACGAGACGGAATTGGATGGGAGGCTCCCCCAGAGTCTGCGAGGGACTGACGTTTCCGTTTCATGCCCCCGAACAACTTATTCGGTTAGTCTCGGTATTATGGGTGTGTTTTCGTCCTTGTTATGACAACGTGTGGTGCAGTAATAATCAGGTTGTCTTTTTATTTGTCAACAAACACAAAAGAGACCAATTTACAGTGCTCAGCGCTGCAATGTCTAGACTGACGTCATAATGTATCTTGTATTTCTCATATAATATGACATTAGGCCTGCAGTGTACATACTGTACATAGCACATACAGTAAGACGGACATCAAAATGAGAAGAAGTTTATTACATGTCTGTCTGATTGGTTTGCTGCCCGTTTTTCTGAGAGCAATTAATTTCGAACCGCGCTAAGACATCGTTAGCACTCCCCTGCTTCCAGCCATTTCGAACTAACTGGCTATTATCAGCACTTGTCCGTCCGCTCCCCCGAATCGCGTGTGCGCATCTGAGATAATGTCGAATGCCACTTCAACGGATTGGCCGGACCGGCTGCAGGCACTGTTTCGCGTCGTCGATGTCACCATCGGTGTCATGGGATGTGTGACCAACAGCGTCATTATCATCGTGTTCATGCGATACGCGGAAATGAGGAAACACAAACACTTCACGTGCCTTTGGGTGTTGGCCGTATTCGATCTGATCCGTTGTTTTAGCGCGATCCAATTTCAAACAATCAACTTCTTGATGGAAGTCCATGTCATCGGCACTCCAGTGAATGCCGTTTACTGTTTGTTACTTCGTCAACCGGCCATATTCGCGTCCAGCATGAGTCTTCGCATCCTGGCCCTGATACCGTTTGATCGTCTGTTGTCGGTAATGCGGCCCGTTAAATACCGTCTCGTCTATAACCACCGAAAACGGCAACTCGGCGTGACGTCCGTGTTGCTTATTGGCACACTATTCGAGCGTCTGACCGTGTCTGGAATCGTCTACAAAGATGATCAGGTGACCATGCTGCCCGATTGTTACAATGTACCGCTGCCGCCGGTGTGGGTTCGAAGATACCATGATATTCTAATGTGAGTGAAGTTTGTTTGGTCAAATGTATACATAAGGCTACGCCCAAGCCTATTGTCCAAGTTCTCGCCATTAGCAGCCGGCGCGGCTGTCTTGTCTCCCGCTGTTTTGTCCGTCCCCCCGCGGCAAACAGTGCCACGTATGTTGAGGAGGAGTTGACTGTGTCTCGCTTTATTTTTGAATCGTGCTATGCTAAGGAAACAAATGAGAAGCACCTTACATTTCAGCTTTGTACCTCTTATTGTGATGGTCGGCGTAACGGTGCTCATGGTGTTCGTACAAAAGAAGAAGTATGTCGTTGCTGATGGTGGCACAAACCAAAACAAAGCTGATATGAAGAAGCGCCACAAACAACTGAACAAATTGGTCTTCAAAACATTGATCTGTGCGCTTCTACTTCATATTGTCCCTCTGTTGGCAATCATTCTTTCAGCCATAAGTCTTCCTGCTTATCTGAAAGCAGTGTTGCAGTTTGCTGCAGTAGGAACGCTCACCAATTCCGCTGTTAACGTTTTTATATACGTCGGACACCACGATGACTTCAAATTGCATGTGTCGAAACTACTGAAGCGAAATAGCAGTTCAAACAGTAATCAATGACAGAGACACCTAACATCAAATCATGGAGGAAAGTGACCGCAACAGCATGTATGCCTGTGTCACTGATGTTACCCTTCATGTGATTTTATCATTATACACATCCTAATTGCGCATATTGAAAACTGATGTTTGCGACCTAGCAATGTATTTACTAATTTATTGATAAAAAATAAAATCTAGACCGATTCGCTTAATCTTAATTTTACGCTCCTCTGGGTGACTACAATTGAAAGTCTCCCATTTGTTGTGCCTGCACGTTCCGTCAAGACACAAAGAAACACGAAACACTTCACAACAGTAACAGTAGTAACTGTCATTGCCAGATTCGTGCGACGCAAACCACCGTCAGCGGACGTTCATCGATATTTGCACGACGGCGTTGCGCAACAAACTCAAATCGGTGGTCGAATGCCTGGCGTTGAAACCAATGGATCGTGATTACAACGTGCTCGACAACGACCTGCAGCAGATCCATAGAGGACTGTTGGTGCTCAAGATGCACATTGATGAGTACCGGAACAAGTCGGTTTTATTCCATTGTGGCCGTATTGCTTTTTTATTATGCGGCCACGACAGGAATCCGCGGATTGGAAAATAAGTGCAAGGCCTTTGTTGCTAGGTGAGCTGTATTCGTAGGAAGTTATAGCTTGCCACCATTTGTGCTGGCACACTATGCCGCTGCATTGAGTGATCTAACAGCTGCGGTATCAGTTTTCCAGTCTAACATTTTTTGTTGGGGTTATGGATGAGAATGTTGGGTTGATTTAGTGCTTCCCGTTTGCAGCTTGAAGCACCACAACCCACCCGTCCGATCAAAACACTTAACATATCCACTCCACCCAGTGCTGTGGCTGGGGGGGTCCCCAAAAGGCACACTGTCTCCCCCTCGCTGGTACAGCATGTGACCCCCGCGGTCTGGTACAGCATCTCCCCTCTCTGGTACGGTATCTTCCCCTATTTTGGCCCCATTTTCACCGCAAAAATTTGCGCGCTATGCGCGAATTGCGCACGTTGTAACCCATAAAAATGCAGTAGTATGGTGCTGGCTGGATCTGCCCCTCAAGTTCCCCTTCCCCACCCCCAAACTAGGTCTTCCTTCCCCCCAAAATTGTCATATGGAGGGTACAGTGTCTCCCCTTTTTTGTCCTCAGGGTACAGTACCTCCCCCCTCAGAAGTAGCAACTAACTGACTCGACCCAAACCGCGAATCGTGGCGCACGCCCAGCTCTCGAACAACATTATCGCATTTGATTGCAGCCATTCGTTTCTCGTGCGTCTGTGTGAACTGTTCGAGCCCAGCCGTCGTGCGCATTACCAACAGAGTCTGATGGGTCTCGACCCCGCACCGTCCTGTATGCAACTGACCGTGCAGTTCAGTGGCAGCAATCCACCTGTCAAGGTTGGCTTGGCGAATCTTGCTCTGGTGTGGGAAAAGAACACTTTCGTCGGGTCGCAAAAAAATGTTGCCAGCATTTCATTACGCGTTCGAGAGTGTTCGTGTTGTATTTCTTGATATTTTCGAGCTACCACTGTTATTAGAAAAAAAGTGAGCGCGGCGCTATTGAAAACAAAAAGGAATGAAGTTAAAGGAAACAGCACAAAACAATCTTTTCTTCTTTTCAGAGCAACATCGTCGTGCCACAGAACATGCTGTTGAGCGAGTTGCGTGTGAAAGTGGCTTACTTGTACCTGAAATACTGCTATGTGTCGCAACAACGACAGCCAATGTCGAGTCCTATGAAACATCAGGTTGCATCGCCGCCACCCAACGTAGTTGGTCAGTTCAGTTGGTTTTATTTTATGAAAGAATGGCGTAAACTACACGACAAAGTTCTTGTTTTATCATCGGGCAAATGGAAAATGTAAAATGTTTCGGCTCTTATGTTTACGCCGCCGACAATTGGCCTTTAGTAATCTCCTTCCAGGATCCTCCTTATTTTAACCTAAAATATACATAATGGCCCAAATTCTCGAAAGTCACCGCCGCCGGGGGCGGTTGCACAACAGTATATTTGATATATCTTACGCCCTACACCTCGGTGCGTAAATTCCCTTTTAGTCCCAAAACATGCGTGCCTTAAAAAACGCTGCTGTTTGCCTAAACATGCAAAGAATTAAGGTCAACCAGCTGCAAATTGTCATCATCGTGTTTGGGGGCGCAACCACCTCCGGTGGCGGTTGCCATTTCGAGAGTTTGGGCCAACATGAGCACATAAAATGATTTTTTTACGTGTCATAGTACTTACTGGGTTCATGTTTTGTTTTGTTGATGTTTATGCATTTTAGTGAGTCGAGACGGCAGCATCAACGCAAATACCAAGCCCAAAGCCGAAGATATGGATGAAACATCACAGAGCTCGGGCAGACAGACACAAGGCACGGCACAGACGGCTGCGAGTCCGTCGGAATCGTCCGGCGAGGGCAGTGAAACATCTAGTTCAGGGGTTGGTGATGGTGACTGATGCATTCAGGGGCTTTAGTTTGGTATGTTTTGGGCTGAATTTCATTGAGATTGTGTAGCCGACGCATTCGAATCAGATTCAAAGCCTACTCATTGGAGCTTGATTCGTGAACGGTCAATTGTGCGCCCGTTTGGTTGTTGTAACAGCATTTTTCACACATGGCACACGGCTCTGCATTCGCGTTATCAACAACCTTGAAAGCATTTAATGCAGTCCGTATCGAACTTTGTGGTGGTTTTCTATATTGTCACAAGAATATACATTTGTTCAAAAATTGTGCAAATCACTTGTTTATTGCCACGACAGGTGCCAGACCAACGGAGTTCCCCATCGACCACATGCACGACGACCGAGTGGAGCATCGGCGACGTGATGACAGTGATGCACAGGGCCACCATTCGATTGTTGTTCGGTGGACGTGAGTTGATGCCGATTAATGACGCCCGACCACTCGCACAATTGGGCCTGCGCGCTATGAATGTATGTTGATGGGGTGGTGCGGTTGGGTTGGGTTATTGTTGGTTTTTTCTATTTTTCGGGTCGATGTACGTGTTCTAATGCTAATCAAATACACAAGTCTGCCCTCTTTGTAGTGACATTCTTTGTATTTTAACTCTCATACGGTGGATATCTTCACGGGTATAAAGAGGGTACATATATTGTAACAACGTTCTGCAGAACAAGCAACCAGCAATCACGACACTGTTTCTCACCGTTGTAATATTGTGGGCAAAAATATTTCAAATCTTGCATTTGTTTGGCACGTGGGAAATTCTGGCAACCTGGGAGTAAAAATATATTTAGAAACAAGCAACTGAACGAAACTTTCACTGCCAATGCTGATGCCTGTTCAGACGATCTGTGCGTCGGTGTGCGTCAGTGCGAGTGCCCTGTATCGTCAAGGCGGCGGGCTGCCGGTGCCAGACTCGAACCCGAGCACAACGATGGCCGCACCCGACCAAGACAATGTGCCGATGATGTTGTTGTCGTTGGATGATAATTGGCAGTTGTTGATGGATGTCGTTAAAGTGCTCATCAATATGGCCAAGGAGGTGAGTGCTGGTCGGGGTGATGTTTCATCGGCGGACCGACAATTGAGCAGAACCGCTTTCAGCACGACCACCTTGAGGAAAAAAGCAAAGAAAAAAGAAGAAAGAGTCCAATTAATTTTTGAGGCAAGAGATGTGACTAAGATGTTCCTATTTGATCACCATTTTCTGCAGGTTCATTCACTTGCTTTTGAGGGCAAATTAATTTTTTGGGACTTTATTAATTGTTTGTTTGTTCAGCAGAGGACCATCCACAGATCGCAACATTTTGGAACCAGCTCTAATAACTGCACGAAGCATAACATTTTCGTCTTTGTGTGCGTGCCATTCAAAACTAAATTCAGGAGAACTAAAGAAATTTGTTTATTTCATGAGCATTAGCAACAATGCACAATCCCAATTTATTCGCAGTGCGACATTGATGTGCGCGATCGTTGTGTGTCGTTTGCGATGCGCGCACGAGAATTGGTGCAATACGGCACACCCACCAATGAACATCAGATACAGCGAATCACGGATATTATTGAGATGGAAAAGGTGATGAAATTCGTTTTGTTTTCTTCGTGTTGGTGAATTAGGCTTATAATCACTTGTTTTTTTATTTTCAGATCCCGTCCGACACCGATATCTGGGCCCCATTACTCAACGTCCAACAATGTCCCAACGATCTGTTGTATTCGTTGCAGTTGATCGGCGTCGCTGCCGTGCCTGGCAGACGAGAAAAGGTTACTAACTAATTATATGCTGCGGGATTTTGGTGACAATTGCAGACGACAATGTAACAATTGGCTTTGGCACATTTTGCGCACGTTGTCTGCGCCTTGATGCTTTACCCTGCAGCAGTGACCTCCTATTGATGTGGTGGTACTGATACTGTGTGACATTCATTCGCAACGTAATTGCCAAAACGACCGTAAAATCACCACCGTGATCTTGCGCAACAACACACAGCGTAAAATTCATAATGGCTTACGGTTACGTGATCTTACTCACTTGCAGTTTGTGAGCACCGGTGGTCTACGGCATCTGCTTGACATTCTGACGTTCTACACGAAGCTGCTTTGTGCCCAACCGACACCCGGAGCCGATCATTTGACTGATGTTTGGCAACATTGGCATGTCGACATCATTGCGCACACGTTGAGGTGAGTGTTCTTTGTATTTTGTTTGAATTTTTGCAACTCCAGTGCCAGGTGGATGCAAAATGTTCGTGTAAAAGGAGTGTATAGCAGTGTTTTATTTAGCAATTTTTATAATAATAGAGTAGTCTAAAGTAACTCTGCGGCATTTGTGGTATTTATTTTGTGTGCATGTTTGTGAGGTTTGTTATGATCAGCTTGGCATGGAACGTACTGACTACTGTTTGTGGTAGAAAATAGTCCGCTTGTCATGTCGACGTGAAACATCAGCGTCTGACCATGGACTAGACTTATGAATCATGCGTCCGTTTCTGTGAATTGGTTTTTTTTCGAAAGATTGTGCAGCTAGATTGATCGTGGCGTGTGTTGTGCAATTTGTGTTTTGAAGCCAATGGTGCATCAGGTCATCATCAGTGAAGATGCGGATGGTAAGACTGCAAAAACACTCGAAAAACTAGCATTATTGAGCCAGTTTTGACACATGGTTTTCAATAATTGAACTTGGGCGACCGTAATGTTTCATAAACCGACTGAACACATGCCAATTGATCAACATTTCAGATTGATCTACACATGCACGCTGAGTGACATTGACCTGAACGCCATTGTTACGATGAAGCAAGTTATCGATCTGCCATTACGTGCTGTGCCCGACTCGCATGTACACGATGCGGTTGTGCCGTGTGTCAATATTGTGCGTTCCATTACCATTTATTATCCTTCTGGTTTTGTGACGTTTCTATTTGTGAACACGGTTATCTGAGGAATATGTATATATTGATGTCGTACTGTAAACTGTAGGTATTTAGTGACTGGTGTAGCGTCACTGAGCTTGACGTCTGGGCTGTTTCATAGCTATTTTAGCATTTGTGATTGTGGGCCAGCGCGGTTCATATCTGACCATGCTGGTCGAGATTTGGGGTTTGTTTGCAACTGACGTTGACAAAAAATAAGGTATTGTCCTGAATTTGAATGACATTACGATCAATAATTGGATAATTTTGCAGGCTCATTTCGAGAATCGTGATGCTGATCTGGTGCGTACGCTGATGCGTCTGGTCACGCACGTGTGCAGTCAGAATGTCGTGAATACAACAGCCGGAGATGCACAGAATGCACAAAGTACGTTTCACGATGGATCGTCAACATTCTATTGGGTTCAGAAGAGTGAAAAAGGCGATTTGCCTCTTAAATCTGACTTGCACGAGCTCTGATGTTTCACTCTGGAATGACAAGGTTGAATTTGGGTCGTGATTTGATGTTGTATCACTAAACCGTAAACCCGTAACAAATTATAAACACAAAAGCCCAATCCCACATTTCCAGCCATGCTGCTGGTGACCCCGCACGGCTCGCAACAGTCCCGTCTTTGGTGCACCCGTTTCGCGTGGCAACTACTGAACGCATTGTTGATGTCGAATAGCGACGTGTTGCTGCCGGTGTTCTTGGGGTTGGACAGCTTGCAGAGCACGCTGCAGCTGGTATTGATTGATTGTGTGGAGGTGAAATCATGGTTTTTTTGGATTTGTTGCTTGTTTTTTTTTTGGTTTCAGGCGATGAGTCGTTCAGAATAGTCAGGTGAAGTCTGCCGAAGGTAGTGATAGGGGTGTGAAACACGAGCCAGCTTGCCACGTGACCTTTTGACAAGCACTTGATGTACCTCATCTGTGATCTGTCCTCATTTTTTGATTCTCATTTCATATCATGCGCATTCTTTTGTCAAATTTGTCATTATTACGCAGGATGTTATCGAGAAGTGACTTGACTAGAATGATCACCAAGTGTGGTACTGAAAAATATTTATCTAAAAAGAGCCTTACTAACAGTGACATAACAACAAAAATCCGATGATCAATCGCCATTGCAGCCCCTTCTACGTCACGAGGCGCAACTCGGTCTGTACCGTCTGTGTCACTGTCGGTCGTCGTGCAATGGCAGCGTTGCGCAGAGGGTCGTGCCACAACTGGTGCATTGTATGATGCGATTGTTGGAGCACGCCAGTCGCGTGCCGCCGCCGCCCGCGCTGGAGGTTGGTTCGGTTGGAGATGTAGTTGCAGATGAAAAAAGTTTTTTGCCCCTGAAAAGAAACGGTTTTTTTCAGACGTCAAAATGAACCGATATTTTTTCGGGTGCCGGATAAATATCGGAAAGTTTCGGAAGGAATTCCAAATTTTCCAAAGAAAATTTTTCCAATTTGCCGAAAAAATGTCAACACACGGCCACAAAAAACATTCAGAGAACAACGTAATTATCATTACTCTATCTGACCATCGCAGGATTTCGACACGTTGCGCAAGTCCGCATCGGCACCAGGTCTGTTCCGCAAAGAGGCTCCAGGCGCATCGGCGTCGTCGTATTTCAGTCTGCTGCATTCGTTGGTCGACAGATTGGCTGTGTTGGACGTGAAAATTCAGGTGATTGTTTGTTTTTGTGTGATTTTTTGTTTGTTTGTTGCCCTTTTGGCTTTTACGTCCAGGTGGGTTACAGTACAGGCGATTGGTTCTGGGCGCGGTTGTGAACGAGGTCATTTCAGCATGAAACATCACTGTCAAAGTGGTTTGTCTTGTGTGCCAGATTGACAGACTGGAATATTTCTAAATCCGCCTTGAAAAGTGAACGCAGTTTTTTAACACCAGCAATTCACATTTTCTAACTTCGCATGAAACTAGCATATAAGCAGAAAGACAAACACCAAATCTAGCACAACACGCAGGAGTCGAGCGTCGATTTATGGTCGTGTATCACGGAATGTGTGAATTTGATACGCGATCGACCGATGTACGAATTGCGATGCGAACAAGCCATTGTTGACGCGGCCGGTGCGTTGATTTGGTTGCATTGCGTGTGTGAATTCTGTTTGCGAATACCTGTCTTTTGAGGACTTGAACATTGTGTGTTATCATTCGAACAGTATTCTGAAATTTGACTTTATTTGTTTTTTTGGGCTGGGGAAGACAAACATATTGGAGTGGTTCATCGACATCGATGTATGTATGATATTTGTGAGACGCATTTCTTATATGACAGCAAACGCTTTCTAGTTTTGAAGAAGTCCGAATAACTGCATTTGCACTTCAGGCATGAACTACTGGAACTGTGACACAACGCTGCGCGGACTGTTGCTGTTGTGTCGATCACTAATCAAACAGTGCGCACAATGGCGACACAGTGAACAGTGCAAGGTGATGTTTCAAGCATGGTTATCCGTGTTTTATACTTGTTCGGGTGTCATGTTTTGTGTTCCAGCTTTTGATGGCCGGATATTTTGATTCGGACCTGTTGGTGATGTTTTGTTGCTGGATGACTATGCTGTATGTGGTACACCATTTTGCTGTATCTTGCCATTGGCATCGTAAAACTAGAAGTTCAAAAACAAAATCTATCGTGTTGGGACTTAAAAAAATGTAGAAGCATCTGATTTACCGTTCAGCGAATTCTAGATCTTTTTCATTTAATAATTGCTGCGAACTCTGACCGATGCTTACAAAATGAAGCGAGGACAAGCGGTGCAACATTGATGTTTCACCCCATAGTGAGCACGAGTAATTGAAACACAAATTTTGTTTATCGTCTGGTGGTTTCGACGTTCGGTCGTTAGAATGAAAAGAAAAAATGTTCATCTGTTCATGCTCGTAAGAAAACCTTTGACATGTGCCAGGTAAATCAACAACTGTTTTCAGCAATTACTTGACCTGATCTGGACCTACCTGTTCGCGCTACCATGTCGTGATGCCAAACAACTGCCGAAATGTAAATCGAGCGAAACCAGGCTCGCTGCGTTTGATCTAATCGCTGAATGTGTCCGGTTGAGTGAGACAAACTATGCGTGGGTCTACGACAGGGTGTGTCAACAGAACACGCGATCAAAAGGTGAGGCAACTTTTTGGCCACGCTGTAAATTTGATGTGGGGAAATAAAAACTTTACACATGGCCGGTAAGCACTTTGCTGACACGCGTGTCGGGAGCGGGCAAAATGAGTTGGCTCATATCTTGTGATTTCGGTGTTTTTGAATTTTCGACCAGTGTGAACGTACCTCACAGCGGAACGATTTTTACACTGGTCGAAAACACAGAAACACCGAGATGACCCCCAACCACACCAAAATGCATGCCGACCAACGTTTCAGAAGAAGACTCGCGTGCAATGGGTCTGCTCAACTCTTCATGCGCCTACGCCTGGGAATACTGGCCTCAGGTAGTTCGAAAAATTATGTCGATTAAAAATATCATATTTTTTATTTTTGTTGTTGTTTGACAGGAGGAAAAGCGCGCAGCGTGTGGTTATGTCGGTTTGGTGAATCTGGGTGCAACGTGCTACATGGCCACCGCACTGCAGCATCTGTTCATGCTGCCCGTGGTCAGACGCATGGTGCTGCAGGTGTGGTTGCATTTTTTGTTAGCGTCAGTATACTTGCGGGCCGGAAAAAAAACCGTTTTTTTCGGAAAAAACCGTTTTTTTTCGAAAAAAACCGAAAAAAACCGTTTTTTTTCCGAGGCCCGGAAAAATACGTTTTTATTTTTCCGGAAATTTTTCCAAGTGGCAACTTTTGGAAAAAAACGGTTTTTTTTTCAAAAATTTCCGAAATATTTTCAAGGGTTACGAAAGGATGTTGTCAAAACTAATGTAAATCGGTGCTAAACAGTTCAAAATGAGCACTTTTTAGTCTCCAAGTGCATTTTTAGCATGTTTCAGGCCATTTCCCGACAAAATTTTCTCCAAAATAGGCGTTTTTGGACCATGGGTATCCTTAAGTACTGGAAAAATATTTGGAAAAAAAACGGTTTTTTTTTCGAAAAAAACGGTTTTTTTCCAAAAATATATTTTGCGGAAAAATACGCAAGTATAAGCGTCAGTCCATAAGACAGTCCTTAAGACATTATTGTCGACGAAACCAGCGGTCAGTTATGTGCCGGAAATGGATGGAACAGTTGTTATTTTATGCTGAGCTTTCAAAACTTCATGTAAAAATGGAGCTTCTGCACAGCTAGTCCAAATTGTATGTGCCAAACGTTTTTAAATGGTTTCTTGAGCTTGTGATGTTCGGCGACTAAATAGTCATTTTGACATGTTTCAGATCGACGCTGGCCGAGTGCAGAAGCATCATCAAGAAATCGAACAGCTACGAAAATTGTTCACGTTTTTGCAGGTAAAAATTGTGTTGTGGTTATTGATTTTGTTTTGGAAATCGTTGTTGATTTTTAATTTCAACAGCAGTTCTTTTGAAACTGTGCCTGCCATCACCGGTACTTATTTTCACTGCCTAGTCATTTAGCGCTGAAACATCAGTGCTTCGACAAAATCCGATATCTGCAAATTGTCATTCTCGCGTTAACCGTCAAACTGTATTTGATGTGGCACTACTCATAATGTGCGATTGAACCACAACTTCAAAAAAATCCGTTTATCCACAATCATTCAGGAAAGCATGCGTCGTGCGTATGACCCGCGACAACTGTGTGAATCGTATCACATGGACGGGCAATTGTTGAACACGACTGAACAAAAGGATATGACCGAGTTCTTCACGGATTTGGTGAATAAACTGGAGGAGGCAACGCCCGAATTGGTTTGTTTCGTCCGTTTTTATTGAGAAATGGTCTACTGTTTTTTTTGATTTGTTATGCGTCGCATGATACCAGCTCAGCAATGGGGAATGGAAATCCACCCTAGTCATGCTGCTTTGAAACATCATTGTTGTATGTCATACTCGCGCCCGCGCACGCTGGGCTATCCGAAAACCCGTTAGCATACCCAAAGCTACCCGTGAAAATTGAACGTGCCCCCGAGGGAGGGGGCCACACACATACGTCTTCCTGTTTTAGTAGTATAGATTACTGTTTTTACTTTGCAGAAGGACTGTCTGCGTGGGCATTTCTGCGGCGTCATGTCTAATAACGTGGTGTCAGAGGTTAGCAATGATCTTTTTGTTTCTTTTGCATGTATACATACAGATCTGTCGTATTGTGTCCACGTGCTTGAGTAATTTATTCCCTTCTTCACGTGCTGACTGACCACTTCACCCTCATCAGTCCGACAACAATGAAACTTCTATGTCATGCTCTTGCGCACGGCACTAATATTCTCTGGTTACAACATCTATCATTGATCATAAATCATTTTACAGGACTGCCCGCACGTCAGTCGAACCACGGAGGATTTCTACACAGTTCGTTGTCAAGTTGCCGATGTCAAAGATCTGAGTGTGAGCATTTTCTCTTTGCACTTGAAACTTCATGTCTTGGACCGGCCCTGACACATGAACTTGATGATTCAGGCATCGTTGGACAATCTCACCGTCGCTGATATCCTCGAGGGCGACAATATGTACACGTGCGGCACGTGTAACAAGAAAGTGCGCGCAAAGAAACAGTTAGTTATTTTTCTCGATCTGCAGAATTTTCATAATTTTTCGTACGTTTCCTTGATGTTCAGGGCTTGTTTCAAACAACTGCCCGAAATTCTGACGTTCAACACGATGCGCTACTCATTCAACATGGTCACTATGCTGAAAGAAAAAGTAAAAAAAGCGGTCAATTTTCTCTTGCATTTCATTTACCATTATTTTTGTTCAAGCAACAAAATGTTTCAGGTGAACACGCATTTCTCGTTTCCGACTCGGATCGACATGTCGCCCTATATGGAATCGTCGTTGTTCCCTGACAAGACCGGGAGTTTGGACTCAGACCAGGGCAACGACCATGACCGGACCGAAACAAGCACCCAGTACGAATTGTGTGGCGTGACGGTGCACACGGGCAACGCTGAGGGCGGACATTATTACAGCTTCATCAGAGACTACAGCAATGCCGAAGAGGAGAAATGGTCAGTTGATGTTTCATGGTCTGATTATTTGAGAAGCTGCTGGTGGTGCCTGGTCGGTCTCCTATTGAAAATGTTGTTCTGATCAATTTGAAAGTCATGGAGTGTATTGATATCTGGTGCACCCATTGTCAAATATACATTGTCAGAGAAACATTTTCCGTTTTGTTTTCTGTTGAGAGTCTTTGGATAGTAAGTGTGTACCAATGGACAAACCAATCTTGGTTGAATGGAATGACATGTATCTTAAATATGGTCCTCGAAACATGTAATAAAGATGCTTTCTTGCAATTTCAGGCTAAGTTTCAATGACGCTGACGTAAAATACTGGGACGCGAGCAATCTGGCTGCGGAGTGTTTTGGTGGAGAAAATGATGTCCGTTTGTTGTATTTTCTCATTTTTTTAGTTTGCTGTTGATAAAGTTACCACAAACTTCTTCAGCGACAACATTGGTACGGCTCGGAGCGGTTCATGGATCTGTCGTTTGAGAAGGTGAACAAATATTTGTCTGTTTTTGTTTTAAGTTGAGATTTGAGAACGTCTAAAATTTAACCGAATCATGTCCGCACAGGCCAACAGCGCCTACATGTTGTTCTACCGTCGCGTCAGCGCCGAAGCGCAAACTCCGAAAAGAAAAACAGAGGAAGGCCCAATACAGTTGTCGAAGACGCTTGACAGTGTTGGTGCAGAAATTGCTTCGTTTGAATTTGGCGAGTGCAAACATATAATTCTAAAAAGTGTCCAAAAATGAGAATTTCAGTGGATCTGGGATGACAACCGACGCTTCCTAGGTGACCTGCTGCTGTTCGATCACCAATATTTCAGGTTGTTTTGAGTTGTTTGTGTGTTTTCTTGCTCTAAAAACCAAAATTACGGAAGCCAGATATTGCACAGTCTTATACGCTCAGGTTGAAACATTTTTGGCCCCACCAAACATTGTCGTGATTCGATCCGGGCTCAACTTTTTAGGCGAACTATAGTTTACATTTTTCGCCGTCGTCACAGAGGATCTGTTTGTATTTGCAGCAAGATTGACGGATTATTGATGCCAATTTGACAGTGCCACTGCCATTGAAATATCGTTCTCAAATGCGTTTATGATCTGTTGACGCACGAAATGTAATTCAGTGTACCCGCTTTATAGTGAGACCACTTGTCGTGGAATCCTATGGTGGATATTTTGGGGATATTCTGCATAGTGACAGAAAATGGTAGAGACTGTACCACCTACCTGGAGTTTATGTTGTTCGTGTTGCCAGTTTCGTTCGTCAATTGTGCGCCGAGCTGCCGAAAAGTCTGACGAGCGCCGACGCCGAGCACGTGACGCTGCAGGCAACAAAGCTGTCGCTCAGATTCGTGCTCGAAACATTGATTCACTCGAAGGAAAAGGTGCGTGTGTGCAGCGCGCGCACTGGTTTTTCGTTGCTCGGTGCACTGTTTGTCTAGCGAAGAAAGGAAAAGAAAGGAAAAATTTCCTTCCTCAAAAAGAAAAAAAAACCCACCAAAAAGACCGGCCAAAAAACAAAATCCAAAAAAAAAAAAAAGACAAAAAAAAAAAAAAACCCGTAGCTTGTTTCTCAATAATGCAACAGCCGTGAGTTTAGCCAGTTTCCGGCCTGTTTTCACAGACGGGCGGGGCCTCGTCGGTGCGATCACAAGTCGCGTAGAATTAGGTGAAAAAAGAGGAAACATAACGATTTTTCAGCCAACATGCAGCGAGTGGATGGAACTCGTGCTGAAGAACTTCCAGGCCTGTCCCGCTGCATCGGAGGTAACGCACAAATTACTGTATTTTTAATTAAAGTAGTGTTGCTTTTATTATCTTGGTTTTGCGTCATTTGTAGTAGACTTATAGGTACTCAAATAGAATCATTGACTAACCATTTGTTGGAGAACTATTTTGAGACTCATTTTACACCATGTCAATTTTTTTATTAGTGGCTGCTCAACGAAATGATCTCCGACCCTCGGTGGCCGCTCGAGATTCTAATCAAATGTCCAAATATGCTCAATCGGCAATTTTTCAAAGAGTTGGCATCATTCCCGATGAATCAGTTCATAGAACGCGACAAGGCAAAGTTCTGTTTGCCGTGGGCACCCGGGTTTGTTATATGTTTCATTAGGCACCGGATAAACGTAGTGTGTTCTGAGCTGTTTGATACCGACAGTAGCATTACTTTCCCCGTCTGTCTTCCACCAGGACACACGGGTATTGAAAGATTGCTTTCTCTTTCTCCTCTCCTTGTTACCATCGTCCCCGAGACTACAGTTAGCGTCGTGAGGTTGAAAAGAAGAAACAGTTGCCTAAATATGTGGGTTTGCACGAAAGTTTCGATTCGGCTGGGTGTTGGTTCAAAGAGTTCGCGCCGGGAAATGGTTCAATGTCTACTGTTCGTTCACAGCTCAGACACACTTACGTTTTTCCGGTGCCTATGAAACATCAGCAAAGTGGTGCAAGCTAGTATCGTTCTTTTATGCCAGTCAGCCAGGGACCATATTTCTTTTATGCCCCTTGGGGCATTTTTCTTTCTTGTGTCGTTCTTTTATATCGCGCAAGCGCCAAACAGAGAACCCGGATAAATCAGGCACAGAAAGTTTTCAGTACCGGCAAGCAATGGTTCTAACTAAGAAAATGTCGACCATCAGACTTTTCTCAAGTAAGCACATGAGCGCAATGAGGTGTGGGGGTTAGTTTAAGGATGCTGTACTTTTTGGCAGGATATATGAATCGGTGGTTATCGTGACATAAGGCCAATTTTGTGTTTCGATTTCACTATGGGGTTCTAACAATGGAGACACGCTTGTGTCTGCGTCTTCACCCACCACTGAAACAAAACCAACGCAGTGCCCCACGCGCATGTCTATGCTTTTGAGGAACATGGTAACTTGTCAAGTTATTTAATTTTTTTAATTTGCCGCCAGGTATGTATTTGACACTCTAGGTACCATCATTTATAGCGCACTGATTGCGCATCGTCTCAGAGAATGGCACTTGTTGGTTTAGTACCAAGCAAAAAAGCTGTGCAATGAACTTCCATGCAGCCTGTCCCTTCAGCTTCAGCAATGAAATAAGTGTCAAACATCAGTCTCCAGATTGCTTTGGTGTTGGCCGCTGCATCTGATCTTGGATTCAATGTTACGTAAAAACTACTATTTAACTTTCCCACGAAAGTCAAATTATACATGCGGAAAAAGCTTCGAATGTTAGAGAGCAACAGCAATTTTAATTAACAAGTTGATATCTTGTGGGTATTTTATCATGAATGACATCACAGCGCATAAACTGCGAACCGCACCTGTGCTTAATAATTAATCTCAAATAAAAACACGAAAAAAACTGAAAAATGTTACCCAGAATTCATTAAAAGTTAGTAAGATAAAACAAAGTTAGCTGCGCGCGTGAATGTTTGAACCCGCGGCCTTTCATCTTCAGTGCTGCGCGTTATACCGCTCGGACATCGCTTCGCCAATCTCCTTCACAAGCTTTACTACATATGTAACTACGCGTGCATTGCTGCATTGCCTGTTGTGCTGGCTGCCTGCCTGTGTGTGTGTGTGTGCTGGCTGCCTGCCTGTGTGTGTGTGCTGGCTGGCTGTGTGTTGTGGGTAATACATTGTGCGCTTTATCAATCAGGCAACTGCGTAGCGTGCACTAATGCATTGTTGTGTGTGTCTGAGCGTCCATTATGGCTCTTTTTGAGCTGAAAAACATTTAACCAATTGGAATTAATATATGTTTGACGTAACAACGATTAAAAACACATATAACCGCTGATTTTGGCTTTAGAACCATACTTTCTGTACAAAAAGTCATGGTCTGGAACCGTTCATACTAAAAGTTACGAACTCGGCGATAGCACCACCGTGTTTCTCGAGTGCGAAAACCACATAAACAACTTTAATAGTTCTGGTAACCCAACTTTTCGGCGAAATTTTACTTCGGGAAGCACACTTTACATACAAAAAGTCGTGGTCATGGTCTGGAACCGGTCTCAGTCGTGGAGTTACGAAGTCAGCAATAGCACCATCGTGTTTCTCGTGTGCGAAAACCCTATATGCGATATTAACATTTCTGGTGTTCAGTAACGTCTGGGCCCTGACTACTCTTTTGTGGAAAAAAAAAGGGAAAGAACGTTCTTACAAAAATTTCAACTGTATCTTGCCCGCGATCGCGCGAGTGGGCACGCAGCGGAATGAAATTTTGTGTGGACCTAGAAGTCCACGCCGTACAAGTTGTGTGCAAGTTTGGGCTTCTCAAGTTAAGTCTTGTGAAAATGGCGTGAGTTTAAATTTTTCAACTCACGCAATATAAGGAATCAACCATATGTCGCTTAGCATTACCATGCTAGCTCCGATCAATACATCCACAATGCAGCGCATCGACGTATCCCTCCGTCAATTATCTGAGTTGTTCCTGTTGCTGCTCAAATTCGCCGAATGCGTCGAAGCACAGCGATTTCTGTTGTTGATCGGCACAATTGAACTATTGGTGACGTTCTACATGATGCGAACGTGTCTTGAATTGGTTGGTGCACATTTTGATGGTTGCTTGTTGTTGTTGTTTCCGTCATGACGGGCGAGGGGGCACAATCAAATTGGGCAAGACAGGTTCTCGGATCATCACATGTTGCAGCTGAAACTTTTATCCCCAGGACTGCTCACGAATCGCGCTCCGCCGCTCTTTATCTCAAAAATTGTTCTTTGATATTCTTGATTTCAACATTTTTGCAAACAACATATTTTAACTGTTTGGCAGTCGCTTACGTTTTGCGCCGCAACTATCATTGCTTTATGTGTTGCGAATACAAGTAAGAAATTCACCCTTGAACGCAACAAGGGGGGTACACAGCTTGCTGGCGTGGTGGAGCCAAGGCCGGGTCGGGCAAAATGGGTTGAAGTCCGGTCACACGTAGTTATAATGCCAACTCCCTGTTTAGAACGAGCAAGCCGCGTTGTGCGACGACGAGGACGAAGTAAATCTGTTGGCTGGCGTTGTGCGTCAATCGGCAATGCTGCAGATGCAGAGGGCGGCATGGGTGGGCGTCGCGCTAGAACGGATGCAGGTACTCGTCAAGGGGGGGAGGGTGCAATGTGCCCCTCTTGAAAAGTTTTGTTGGGATACTCGCGTCTGCTAATTTGATTGCCCTCAGCTTGAACGTTGGAAATGTTTTGCTAACAGTGGTTATGTGGAACGCATTTTCGTTTGACAATGAAAATTTGTATGAACTTGAAAACCACATATCAATTCGATAAATTAGTTCACAAAATGAACCCTGACAGCACTAAATGTTCCCTGATTTTTCAAGGAATTGATCGTGAATCTGTTGCACGCCGCAGACAATGACCCACTGGGCAAACAGTGCCTGAGACCGAGTGATATTCGTGCACTGTTGTTGACAAAGGTGAGCTAATGCGAAGATAGTGAAATGTTTCGTTGATGGTGTTTATTTAGAGAGGTTTACCGTGGTTATTGATCACTTCCTCAACTGTTTCTGACAAAAATTATTACCGCAAACGTGACATAAAACTCGTGACATGACGTGGCAGAAGTTTGAGCTGGCCAACTCACATATGGACGATGATATCACGGTGTTTTTATGGTCGGGGCCAAAGTTGGTGTGAATGTTTGGTGGCCGGGCTATTGAGCAAAGCACATTTGAGCAAGACCACTGTGAGCAAGAAAAAAGGGCAGAGCCAAAAGAGCAGAGCTCTTACTTTGTCCCAATGACCTAGGATTGGGCTGATTTAGGTATCAGGCTTAGGCTTAGGCCTACACTTAGGCTTAGTCTTGTGTTTGGAATTAGGCTTAGGCCTATTTGTTTTTAGGTTCTGCTCTTTTGGCCTCTGCTCTTTTTCACTTGCTCAAAATGGTCTTGCGCAAATTTGCTTTGCTCAATTGCCCGTCCGCCGAATGTTTTGATTGTTTGCAGACCACGTTCACCCCTCCCCAGCCCGTCCCTAACGAGCAGTCCCCCGACTCCAGTCCACCGCAGCCACAGACCATACCTGTCGGTTTCATCATACAACAAATTCGTGATTCGGGCAACACAGCTTCGGGTATTAGTCTGGCGGCGTCGGTGATACTGGCCGTGATCAGGATTAGACCCGATTCAATGCAGCCGGTTCGAGACAAGGACTATTTGGGATTTTTGGTTTTGTGTTATATTTGGAAGAAGATACTTCTTATTTTTGCAGATCTTGGACGAAATCGTCAATCGAATCAACCAGTGCACGCGGGAAGCGGTGAGTGTCTTGTTTTTGTTTTCATTGATTTCTACCAATGGGTATGAAAACAAATGACTAGAAAAACAACATACGTATGAGTAGCACCACGCTGTCAAGAGCCCAATTTCGGAGGTGGCAGATTAGTGAAACGTTTTGACGTGGCTCCTGATTTGGGTAATGTTACACGTTGTAGAATACAACTTCTTGCATGAGGATTTTCTGTTCGTTTTTCAACCACACCACCTCCGAAACCGGGACAGGACTCCAAATTAATTTTTTCAATAATTTGCTAAATACAACAGTTACACAATGCTCTCGCATCCGTTGTGTCGGCCTTGTTACGTATTTTCTTGCCACCATGCCAGCTGGCCAAGCCATTCTTCTCGGTGCTGACCGAATTGTGTATCGTCGACACCAGACGTGTGCAGCACGAGGACAGCCAGGCAGTGCGCTTGGAGAGACAGGCATCAATCAGCAACACGGCTGAGTTGGGACAGGGTGATGCCGATGGAAAACATGCGCAGGTAGGGGATGAGATGATTTGTGTTGTTTGTTGATTTGAGTTTGGATACAATGTGTTTCTTACCAAGCTAGAAATGTGAAACAACTGATATCCTGAGGTTCATGTGGTCGGTCGGGTAGACCGTCGCATGTTAATCACAGGTTTTTGCGCACCAGCAAGTTGATGACTGATTTGAGAAATTGTTGGTATTGGTCGCACAATGACTTTATAAGAATTGGTCAACTTTTTTTCCTGATTCGTAAAGAGGGAAAGTGACGGGGCAGTGACTTTGCGTTGCGTGATCGCACACAAAGCATGTAGTAAAGAGAATGTTTCAGACCTGCGGCAACGTGGTTGATCTGCTAGATTATTTTCAGCTGAAAATGTTTTGTGAGAATCACAAATAGCACAGTAGTTAAGAGTGACTGAACGTGAAAATCAGGATTGATTTTGATGAATTCTTATAATATGGTCATTGTGCGACCAATATCACATGTGTCTTGGGTTTTGTAACGATATTTTCCCCGAAAATCTAGTGCTTGTTGGATTTTGGAACAATGTTTATGTTTGTTCCGCGAAACATTTTACATTTCGCCTGTTTTGTGAGCCCCCTCTTCAGTTTGAAATCGTCGAACGAGGAAGAAATGTTTCGACTCCGGCACTTCATGCGCTGTGGTTATGCGCTATTATTTGTCTTTCTTTGTCTTGCTTGTCATAATAAAAAAATCGCAATACATTCAAGAATCTTGTTCCTGCAGGAGTCGCACGTTGACCACATGGACACGAATGCGAGTGCTGCAGGCACACAAGAGCATGAAACATTACCGTTGTTGGTGAAGGCAATATTGGAAAGGGTGTGGCAGACGGCTGAAGAACATCCGCTGCATTCGTCGTGGTGGTTGAATTGGTTGGAACAGGTTGGAGTGAATGGCGTTGAATATGGATTGAATTGCGAGCGATCTCGATCGAACTTGGTGATTGATTCACTGCTCATGAATTGTTCTGCGATATGCGACTGTTGTGATGTGGCGGATTTTTTTTATGATCGCACTCCATCTGGAAGAATAGTTCTCCACAAAGCCACAACTGTGGATGCTACAGGAAAGACACAACGAAGAACTGCAGTCACTATTACAGTCAACCCTCTGTATAGTGACGACATGATCGAACCGGCTTTTTTGTCGCTATGAAAAATACAGAGTGGTAATTATGAGCTAAACGGCGGATCGGGGACCAAAGTAGGGTTGAAAAAGACATACTATATAGAGGGTGCCAAAAACGGAGGGTAGACAGTATTTTTCAGAATCAGCATGTTTCCGTCCCAAAAAATTTGCATCCCTTCCCCCTTACGACCTAACATTATTTTCTCACTCGATCAAATTGCTTGGTCAGGTTGTGCATCTGAGCGCGATTCGAACCTATCTGTTGCAACACATGGATGATTGGGTGGAGAAATATCTGTTGAAGCACAACAACGCCAATGTCAGAGTCGGTAGGTTCGGACGGATAGTGTTTTGGTGTTGGTGATGTCATGTAATGGTGATGTTAGTTCATTTTCGAAACAGCATGGTACATAAAGGATAAAATGTTCCGATTGTTGCATTTTAGAAACCGAGTTTTGAATAATTCTATTTAATGAGATGTTTACTTGAAAAAAATGTCGAAAAAACCTAAAAGCTCACCCATACCCAATTCTGTTGGATTGCAGCCGCAGCCCAACTGGTGATCGATCTGATCCCCTGTCCCACTTTACGTCAACAACTCCAGTCAATATTGTACCCGTCACGTCACGCCGGTGCATTGCCGGCCAACAGGGAACACGCGTTGTCAACAGATGTTTCGGTCGTGTTACATAAGGTTGGTTGTGAATGGTGCATTGATGGTTTCTGACGTTCGGCCAACACGATTTTTTGCCAGAGACATTCTAAAAACCTGGCCGCACGTTAAAAAACGACATGTGGTGAAATCAAGTCGTCAGATCACATGTATTGTTTCTCGCGCTCATTTGGTGCTTATGTATTGCTTGATTTGACGACTTGATTTGATGACAGTACTATTGGCTAAAGAACCGCAACGATTGTTAGTGGTTAGGTTTGCGTTTCACGCATCCTTTGTCAAACCGCAGTTCTGTTCAAGCACTGACATCGAAATTAGTGCTCCACCCCTGTCATACAAGGGTTACCAGTGCCAAGTCGCGCACCCGCAGTTGCGCCGCTTGCCCTCGAGATTGTTACGGATATCCATATCATTGTTTCACTCCAGCATCGGCAATAATCGACGTAAACCGTTCAGGTCTACTCGTACCTGCTGTTGATCTTCCAACGAACCACGCACGTGCGTTACACTGGCAATGTTGGTATTGGCCGATTGGTGCAGTATGTGGCCGTGTTACGAACGTTGATGATCAGCGATGCCGAAAAACAAATGGTTAGCTAGTTGATGGTTCACTCGTGTGGTTGTTCCAGTTGATTGTGTGTGCATGTGTTGAGTTCTATGTTCTATGTTGAATATTTCGCGCAAACGTTCACGCTGCATATGGGTTCTGAAAAATGTTTTACGGCCACTGTAAGTTGCAAAATTGTTGCGAAAAGCCTAATCCTTCTTGTAGCATTGGAAAAAATCAGATTTGCCCCAAAACTATTCATCGAACACCCATTAAATATCTATTCATTGTCAGTTCATCGACTCGCCGTTGTGTGTGCGCACGATCTGGTGTCATCTGGAGGCGTGTCAACGGCAGGTGAAGCACGATTTCACCAAACAAGCCATTCTGCTGCTCACCTACACGGCTGCACACGGTTGCGAGGCAACTGTGATTGACACGATACTCAAGCACACGCACGAGTTGGAACCGAAGTTCGATAATTTCATGAGCAGCTATGTCCAGTTAGTTGGATTGGGGTCACGTTTTTGGGTCTCAGTTGGGACGATGGACTATCAAAGCGCTGAATAAAATTTCAAATTGTTTCTTATCTTCAAGAAAAGTGCAAAGTGCGTGTTGCCCAGGGCTTATTGAACACCAGGGATGACAATATGAGTGCGCTTTACGAATTAGGCAACACGTTTGCAATATATTTCAAGGGCCGGATCAAAATTAGCTGTCAAAACGTTTCAGAGGGAGCATTTTATGAACCGACCTTTATTCTTATTATCCAATCGCTTTGGGCTAGTCAGAAAAATGAAAGCAACAAAATTCACTCTGATGTGTCAATGTTCATACACAGTGATGTAGTTGGTCAGAGTAAGAAAGCTAGCTAGCTAGCCGGGTACCCCGATTTGGGCGGTATTGGTCCAGAAGTCAAAAGCAGGGGAAGAAAGCCACCTAGCAGTTGGGGGTATTACCCCCATACACCCCCCAACCACACCACTGTTCATACATAAACGATTGCAGCATCGACTATAAGGACCGCGAGCTGATCCAGTACAACAAACAAACGTTGCACGCGTACTACGGTCTGATGAACATGTTCGTGCATCGATCGCCAGTCTGTCTCGCAATTGCCATTACGCACAGCAATCTCGTCTGGGCAATCAAGTCGGTGCTCACCCATCACGAACTGTATCGTGCGGTGAGTCTGAGTGCCGGGAATTGTTGCTATTCAGTTTGGACATTTCTGGTTGTTTGTTTTTTGATTTCACGCTTTCATCTATCGCCGCTCTCGTGGTACTTGTATTTTTCTGTTGTTCAGGAAACATTTTCTGAGCTTTATGCACATGGTCGGTCAGCTACTGCAGCGCTGATCACTTTCTTCGTTGCATCGATCAAGCCCGTTCTTTTTCTGGAATAAAGTTAGAAACGCACCAACTGGGCCAACGATTTCATTTCACCGTTGACCGTTGATAATAGACCGAGACCGAATCGGTCACTAGATGCAATATATATTGATTGATTGATCATATTGATAACGTACTGTTTTCGTCAATATTGATCGATTATCGATTGATGCGTGCAGGCAGTTGAGGAGATCATCGGCGTGGTGGAGACGTGTTGTCGCGCGTCGCATCGCGACATTTCGCTCGATGCTGTCAAGAAATTCAGAGCACTTTGTTGGTCGTACACCAGGGACGAACTCAGACGCAGCCGCGCAAACTATCCGATTATACTACAGTGCGTTATTTTATTTTTTTAGGTCTGCAAAGCACGGCTGGTTTGCCTTTAGCCACAATGTTGATGATCATCTGATTTTCATTCCAAATTCAAGATTTATTTTGGCAGAATGCTGCGAATCCTGAGCGAAACGGCCGAGGACAAGTTGTTCCTGCTCAATAACGGTGTGCTCAACATTGTGTCGGATGTGAGTTCAAGTTCATTGCGGAATTTGTCATCCAGAATTTGTGAACATGGGTCGATTTTTTTACGGACCACTGTATTTATGATTGAAACATTTCCAAAGTATGCCCATTGACCCACTTGCTCCAGGTGCTGGTAACGGTGCACACCATGCTTCACGAGGCCACCGCCTGCAATGTGTTGGACGATCTCCTCTCTGTGCTCAAACGTCTGCAAGACTTTCTACTTCGCACACAACAGTGCGCCGGCAGCACGAGTATGAAAGGTATTCGATGGATGGTTGACATTTTGGAGTTTGACTGATTGATGTACATATCTTGTTACGCCACAATTCTTCGTTGGTTTGCCTGATTCGACGAGAGACGCCTCTTCAAGCTCTGATTCCAAATTCCAAATCGGCTTGCACTTTTGTGCGCAGCAGTGATGTTGCACTTGAGCAACAAGATGTGCTCGAGGTCCTTTTCCGAGGTCAATTGGCCAAAGGTGTTCGCCCCGATACGGGCAAAACTCACTGCTGTTACATTATTCTAATGTGTATGTGAAAAAAAGACTTTTTCTGAACTTGTGCCTGAATAACAATGTTGCAGACGTTGCCAAGAAAGCCATTGCGGGCTGGACACAACAACGTGAGGTCAATGTGCGTCTGTTGACTCTGCTCAATTCATATATTGCACCGGTTAGTGTCTCTGTTGGGTTTGATAATTTCTCAGTTGATTAAGTGTATCTATGAATTGCTGCTGTCTTATCCAGAAGTTCCATTAGAATAATATTATGTCCAAGACATTCCTACTGGAATTGTATCAATGGTCCTAATAAATTAATGGCCATTTGATTTGCACAGGAAATCCGTCGCGAAGTGCTGCACTGTCTGCGCACGATTGTGGGTCTGTTGGCCAATAATCTGCTCGGTTCACAACTGACGATAATGAACGCAATGCTGGACTATGTCACCAATGCACACAAGGAAATGATGGGCAAATGTATTTGTGAGTTGGGGGTGGGACGTGTGATGGCTTTACGTTCGAGGGCGCACCATCCCTATTCGTGAAGTTATGGGCATGATAACAGCAGTGGACGGCTGTGCCACCTCTTCATGGACGCGCGATCCGAGCAGCTCAGCTGCAGCTTCATGATCGTCCAATCCAATGCTACTTTCCAATAACTTAAATTTCCACTTTCCCGCATTACATTCCAGCGACGGTCGGTCCGTATTTCCCGCGTCGTGGCGAGTCGGGTGCTCCGCCGGCGCAGAAGACCGTCCATCCGCCGTCACCAGCACAATTGGCGATGTCGCTGAATGACATGATGTTGGAGACGGTCAAGGTTGGTTGGGGTGGTGGTGGTGGTGCACTGATGGGCAATGGGGGCACCACGTGGCTGGAAGGACTGTTAGGCGGACTCGGAATTCGAGAGAAATAGTCCAGTAAACTAATTCAACGGTGCGGTGGGCTAAGGCTTACTAATTGGAAACCAGAGAACTTGGGATTTCCCTGATTCGTTTCACTTTGATGGGCATGATAGCTGTAGCATTATGACTGGGTCCGGTATCAAAGAGTTTCACAAAATTCACAAATTGTGCTAAGTACCAGGTGTAGTAATGTTTGGCTAATGGTACAGTCGTCAAATCAAGTGGTCAAATCACATCGTCACCTCGAGCCGCCCCAAATAAGCGCGAGCAATAAAATAATACATTAGGTTGACGACAAGATATAACGATCGTTGACCACAATACTATAAGCTATAATGTTTCATCATTGATTCCCTGGCAGGGCGTCGACGTCGACTACGACCAGCGTCTGAGCGACTTCTACGGTCCGTATCACAGTTTCATCGATTTCGTGTTGCGCACAGCCATCAATCTGTTGAACACGCACAAGCAACTGGACAAAGAGACAGAGAATGGCGAGAAAGGTACCTACAAAAAGAGTAAAAAGACGGTGCAGTTCAGGGCGGCAGGGGTGTTTTTGTTCGTGATCGCGTGCAACGGGCATGACAGACGGCTCGGTCAAATGTCGATGATATCAAAGTTCGCCATCGTCATTGGTTTCATCTTCATGATTTCACTTCCTTCTAGCCGACAGCCCCCAACAAATGCCATCAGTTGAGCTCGACCTGCAAGCCAAACGTATTGTCCAACTGTCGACCATCTGTGGTCTCGAAGGTGCACCGTTGCATTTGACGCTGTTCGCAAAATTGTGGTTGGATTTGGCGCAGAAATACAAGGAAAAACAGGTGTGTGTGTGTGTGTGTTGTTCGGCGGTTTGGTTTGACATGTGAAATGCAGCAGCGGAACTCTATTTAAGTCGAATCCGTACCGTAGTTTCCGTTTGCAGACCCCCGAACTGCAACGTTTGTTGGACTTGCTGTGCGATCAGCGTTATTTCCACGATTACATACGAACATTGATCGGTTGTGATCAGACCAGTCTGTCCGTCAGTTACCTCCATGATTTGGTCGAAACCTACATCGACAAGGTTGACTTGCATGATTTTTTGCTTTGTTTTTGTTTTTTATTTCCTGTCGAAGGCGAAGTTTGATGATCACAATCAGTTTGTGTGAAAATCTGCTGGATCCTATATATTGTGCAGGGAATATCTTGTGCCTCCCTAAAATGGCGAAAGCCACGTTCGAATGAAAAGTGGGAAATGTTTTGTGAACAATGTTTATGATATTCTGGGTGGCGCGTTATAAATAAACGGCGTATTTTGTTGTTGAAATCTCCAAACCCAAACTGACAAAGTTAAACTTCGAATAAACATTCATCACAGCTTCCGAGTGACGTACTGTCGAAATCATCTATCGAGAGTTCACTAGAGAACATCGTCACAACGTTGGAATCCTTCAATCGATGCCTGAATCAACAAGGCGACGAGACTAACACAATCGCTCGTTCCGTACCACGACTTGTGGGGGTTAGTTCTGGGAACGGGGTGAGATTTTTAAGCATCGTGGTGCTAGTTGGTTCGTTGTTGTGATTGCGGTTACCGGAAATAACCCGTGCCGATTGTACACGTGCCAGCTGTTTGGGTGAAAGTGCGTCACCAAGCGCTTCGACGTGTTTTGTTGGCGGTGAACATGTGATTTCTGATCTAGTGGCGTCCTGAAAAAATGAAGACCGTTGATACTCCGCAAAAAGATGATCATTCAATATCCTCCTAACTCCCATTATTTGCAGTCGTGTCGTGCGCTGTCCCTTCTATTGTCATCGTCCAACCTGGCCGAGCTCGAGTCTGAGACTGAAGAGCAGTGTGAAACATCAAAACTGTTGGATCGAATCAAGACACAACTGACAGTATTGCATGCGAATATACAGTCCCTCTGCGAAGAACCGGACTCGGACCAGGACCTGAACAAGTCCCTGTCGGAAGCCGGAACACTCGTCGCGCAACTTTGTGAGACGCTAAATTTATGAACTTGTGGTGATGCTAGTAGTCAGGTGTGTTCTGGAGCAATTTGATCAGCTTATGTTGGCATGAAACTATGATGTACAGAAACATTCCTACCGGTTGTTCCATTTTGCCTATGAATTCTTTATTATGGGTGTATCAAATTCGACCATAAGCTCGATAACGATCATACTTTTATGTTCAATAATTCCTCTCTGACAAGCCCTGTGAAATAATGTGACTTGTGTTTTTTTACCATGATGTGCTATACAGTGGAGATATCAGTCAATGAATTTTTTAATCTGGGACGACTTGCATTGAGCAAACCGCAACGACAATGAAACATCAGCATTAGATTATTTTATTCGATCAAGAGCAATCATTTACAGCAGAGAAAATCAACAGCATCAATAATTATGCATTCATGTCCTGTTGTCATCAATAACTAAGCGAATCACCAGCTGAGAACTCCGATTAATCCATTGCAATTACCTACCAATAACACACGCTGGCGACTCAGTTGGGGTTATCGTTGTTGTTGCAAAATTTTTTGCGAACTTCGAACTCCAAACAAGTCCCTGGAACTCTCAGAGCAAACATGCATCATTACAATATAGTTCATAAATTCCATAATCACCATCAAATAAATACATCATCATTGAACCAGTGAAGTATATTTTCGACTTACCATATCTTACTTCTTTCCTGCTTAACACTTTTCATCTCAATAATCAGTGGAAATACTTTACCCTTTCAAGTGCATAATCGATTTGACACAACTTTTTTCCTTTTCTCAATATTCGATTTGGTTTGCTCCACAATTTATTATTATCATTTTCTTTGTCAGTTCATTTATTTTGGTATTTGTCTCATCATTTCATTATTACTTCAAAATCATTTTAGTCATACTTCTTCTGAAATCCGAACGGGTGGTCTAACTCTTCAAAATCAACCATTTTTGCACAACGAACGAACCTTGTTCATTTTAGGCGGTTGCTTCTTTTTGATTGGTTTCACCGAGTCCTCCCCCATCTCATTATCTTCCATTCCCGACGACTCGCTCCTGTTTTGAAACATCAGGTTACTTGGTTGTTAAGGGTACTATACTGTCTCTGCCTTGAGACATCAGTGGTGCGTTTGTGTATATTTGTCTCTGCAATCATCTAGCTGATGTTTCACAGAAATGAGCGAAGCTTTTCGGTCGGCATAAATACCGCGCGAACAAACTGAAACTGTGCAGCTCTTGCACAAAGCGAAGAAACGAACGTTTCCTGCGAAGTTTTGCGTTTCACTGCCTCATCAGCCACTTTCACTTCTGGTGTCGGTTTCTCATCTTTCTGAAAATATGTGCGCAATATGGTCTATTTTTTATTTTATAGTATTTTGGACTATCTGATCTGCCTCAATGAATTCAATACACTGAGATCGAAATCAGCTGAATCGGAAGTGTCGTGGCACAAAAACCGTTTTTGGTGAACCTAAATTTAATTGTAGTGAAACAATTGTGAGTTGTCCGACTGATAAATTTTTTAATTGTATTTATTAATTCTAAAATTTTCAAACAAGCCACTGTGCTTTTTTATGTGCAGGAGAATGCGAATTGGCGTTCCCCGACCTCAACTTCCACATCGATGTCGAGCTCCTGGTAAATGTCTTCTGTCGGTGGTTCTGTCGCCTTTTCTGGTGTCTTGTCACGTTTTGGTTTCTCTTTCGATTTGCTTGGTCTCAATTTGGGCAGTTTCAGGGGATACTGTTTCAGGATATCTTTTTGACGTTTCTGAAGAAAGCAAGAAAACTCAAATACATATGTTTAGTATCTATATCAGGTATTTTAACAATAGACATGAATTTCTAACATAAAAATTTGCTCAGTTTTCATTCTTTTTTTTTGAAATACAAAATGGTATCCTTCATTGAAAGTCATACATTTGAGCACAACTGGACATTAAACCATAGCAGGTCTGTTCTTGGTCACAGTGCAGCAAGTTCCATTTGATCGCAGCAAGTCAAGTCTGACATGAACGTTGCCCAACCTTCTGAGCGGCTTCCATGTGCGCGGCGTGTCGGGCCCGTTCCATCTCGAGTTGTTCCGTCCGATGCGCCCTGTATTGTGTGTAGATGAACGTGCCAACACAGCCGAACGACACGAACAGTGCGCCGGCCAGTGCGAGTGTCCACAGCGTGCGACACACGCTGCCGCACACGAAACCCGTCGGTGCTGCGATTTTTCAAATTTTTTTGTTGATATGGAGTTTTTGTATTTTTCTGAATTATTCACAAGTCCACCTGATGGTAGTTTCTCAATACTCATGTTGGTGGTGATTTCTGGGGTCGATGGTGGTGTGGGCGGGGTCGGGGCTGAAATGGGTCGTTGAACGATGGAGTTTTCTTGCGATTAAAGAAACTTATATTTGTCGGTTCATTCCTAACGCTTAGTGGCTGTGGTTGGTTTCTTGGTCGGTGTGGTTGGCTTTGTGGTCGTCGTTGATACCTTTGTTGTTGTCGGTTCTTTAGTGGTTGTAGGTTCGGTACTAGTTGTCGGCTCCGAAGTCGCTGCTGAAACACTTTTGTTTCTTCGGACATAGACACGCATACTCGAGAAACAGGAACACTCAGCAACAGCTGTCCTGAAAATCATCGATGTCATGTCATCGACGGTATGCGTCAAATTGCCTTAGAGTTTTTGAAAACTAGAACGACTAACGTGTAGAGCCTGAGCCCAAAAACTGGTGACAAACTTTCATTGTGTTGCTCGAATTGGTAACGCAACACTCTACTGTATTGATACCAGTATTATTTCTGAAATTCATTCAAACGTAACTAACTCTCATTCGAGGTCACGGAAGCGGTGGCACCAGTCGATTCGGTAGGTATTTCTGTTGTATCTGAAAAATCACTCATCACGACACCATTATGCAACGCGTTGGAACACGAATACAGTGAGAAGAAGCCAGCGAATATGGCCAACGAGTTTCGGACTGACTGGTGATCTGTTCGCTAGTTGACATGTTCTTTGTTGTTTCTTCAGTGGCTGAAACACGAAGATCTGATTTAAGCAATTTAATTGCATGCACAAAACACAGCCATGTCTCATCTCACCAGATGTTTCGGCCGTTCCTTCCGTTGACGTCGGTAATGCTGGTGTGGTGATCGGTCCAGCTGGAAAGCAACACATGAAACATTATCTCGACGTGATGTGCAATGCTGTACAACAGCGTACATGTATATGTTGTCGTTGGAAGCTCAAAACGATGGTCGCATTGCTGCGTTACCTGCTCCGTATTCGCAAAATGAACCGCGTATGTCAAATATTGATCCATTGCAATTGAACGTCACATTACGACCGAACCACCTTGTATCGCCTTTCTCGCACTTGAGCAACGAGCAGGAGCCATTGTTAAGCACCCAGAACAGTTTTTGACTATCATCATCGTCGTGGCATGGTTCGTACTGAAAACAGCATTTCATATTTTTGTTCACATGTCGGTTGCAGCAACTCACAAGCTTTATAAGTTTAATTAGTGAACAGGGATAACACGTTGACGTACCATGAAAGATATGTTAAAGGGTTGATGTGTTGCATCGCTGTCGACTGACAGTATTGTTCCTTCATCGAACCCATCGAGACGTCGTCTACAGTAATCGTTTGCTTCATTGAACTTAATCTTGCTTTTCTGGATCAATACGAAACACTTTTGTAGACTGGCGTTGAAGAAAGACATTATTTCGACACCGTTTTCGAGCGGCTTTGAGGCGTTCTGACACGTGGCAGCCAGGGGACTGATGGTCGTTGGAGCTGCAATGTGCGAAAACCAACTGTGCTTCTGTTTGGAATAGCCGCTCTGATCGCGCAGTTGTTTGCTGATCGCAGTACACACGCGTTCATGTCATGTAGAAATTCTGACGTCAATATTGGCGCATAATTACGTGAACAGATTGCCTCTGTGTGCACTCCAAATGATGAGCCACACGACCCTCTCACCCTTGTGCACGAGCTGTAATGCAGCGCTACGAACGGGCGCATGACAGCTTCGGTGATTGTTTTCAACAATAATGAAGTTGTTAATCGCTGTTTACCCCTTCTAATTGCTCTAACTTGTGTTTGGCAAGTGGATTGAACCGCCACTTGTAAGTGAATGTTATCATAAATCTCAGCCAAGCAAAAAGTAGAACGAAAATCATGACGAACTTTGAATTGATGGTGAGGAAGATTCGAAAACAGTCGATTCGTTGGTGACTGGTTGGCTTGTTGACACGGTCTCGGTTTCAGTTGTTTCTTCGGTGGCTGAAAGAAATCATGTCACAATTTGACTTGTAATTGTGTGCCAAGAAAGAACGTGTCTCACACGACGTTTCCGTCGATCCATTCGTTGACGTCGCGGCGTGCGTGCTGCTTGACTGCTCAGTTAGAACGGGGGCTAAAACATAATGTTCTATTAGTTTGTGACTGTATGGTGCCTTCTACCTTATGTCAATTGTGTTGCTTATGACACACCTGTTTCGAATTCGCAAAAGGCGCCGTTTAGCAAAGAGGCTTTGTATTTGTCACAACTGAATTTGTCGTAATTGTTTTTGTCGTTGTCAAAGAAGCAAACATTTGTTTCGCTGCAAAGGTCTTTGGCGCACAGGACAAGCACACCAAACCGACACCTGTCTTCTTTGTTGGTCACCCAGAAGAAAAGCCCATTGGGTGTGTGGCTGACGCATTTCTCATCCTGAAAGTCTCTTGTCGCGTTAATGGTGCACTGCCTGGTTATGACGATTGTGCTGACGAACCATGTCAACCATGTCGTAGATGTTAAATGGAAGTGTTTCTTCGGACACGCTGGTGTTGACTGACAGAAGGTCTCCTTCCTTGAATCCGTTAATATATGTATCGTGACAGAACTCTTTTGATTCGTTGTAACGACTTTCATTGATGTATATGAAGCATTTTTGCAGACTGGCATTGAAAAATGACTGTTTTATTCGTGAAATTCGCGGTAGAGAGTTACATATGACGGCTGCAGATGCTGGTGTTGTTGAGGATTCGATTGGGGCTGCAAAGTGTAAACTCATCGTGAACAATAAGTATATACATACTTTGTTAATCAGTTTTGTGCTCTTGACCGGCAGCAAGCTTGCGAACTGCATTCATTACCTTCTGGGGCAAAGAATAACGTCAAAATAACGCAGACAATGTGGGGAACATTGAATCGCACACCAAGACCAAACTACCCATTGGTGTAGGGCGTGGGCAGAACTGAATCCAAAAGAAAAAGGAGATGAAATCATGACAAACTGTGAGTTGATGGCGAGGAGTATTCGGAATAGGTAGATTCGTTGGTCATTGGTGGACTTGTTGACATGCTCTCGGTTTCGAATGTTTCTCCGGTAGCTGAAAGAAGACAGCTTCTGTTTTGTAGCAATGCAAGTGAAGACACAAGCATGTCTTGCGTACGTGATGTTTCAGTAGGTTCTTCCGTTGACGTTCTTTGCGTACTGATTGGTCCTGGTGGAGGATGAACTGAAAATTAATTTGAAGTAGCTTTCTAAAAGCACTCTGAAATTTGTTTTGCATAATTGCACACAGTTAATGTCTGACCTGCTTCGTACTCGCAGAAGAACGCCAGCTCCGTACTGTTATCGCCGCTACAATTCTGCGCTGTCAGGCCGCCGTTATCACACGTCATTATACGACACTGATCATCGACGATCGATGTCAACCAAAAGTGGTATGTCAGAGAGCATTCATTGAGGCTCTACAAATTTAGAAGCAGAGTGAAGCACACGCATTGCATGCGGCAGAGAAAGTCAGAAAATTGTGTGACAAACCAGCGCCGTGACGTTGAATGGCAATTCTTCTGGGTTCGAAACAAGCAAGTTTCCAGTCTTGAATCCGGGGATTGTGAGATCAGTACAGCGAACCATTGCCTTGTTGTACTTTTCGACAATCGTGATTGATAGAAAACACTTTCCGGTTGTAGCGTTGAAGAGTGCTTTCTTGACGTCGCCAAGTTTGTTGGTTTGGGCTGAACAAGACGTCGATGGGGAGATTGTTGTTGTGGGCGGTTCGGTGGAAGCTGTAATTTATACGTCACATGATGATGACTTGTGGAGCAAATATTTTGTTGCCCGTTTCGACTCGTTTCTTCGACTGAGTGGTGCACCAAGTCATCATCGCTACAATTAAAAAATGTCCCTAAAAGCAAGAACCTGCGATCTGGTTTTATGATTCGGTAAAACATCAAACAATCGGTCGAAGCGATCAGTTGCGTCGTACCAAGCATTGATTAAATGTCATGAAAATCAAAACCAACTCATTCGCTACCTGATGATCCGGTGGTGATGTTCGCTTCAGTTGGAAGGGTGATCTTGGTTTCATTCCATGCTGAAATTTTATACAGTTTAAAAATTGGGTTCAGTTAGTGGATTATTACAGACAGCTTACTGCTGAAGGTTTCGCCAGTTCCGTTTTCTGCAGTTGACGTTGACAATGTTTGATCTGAGGTTGGAAAAGCTGTTTATTCTGTTAAGTACGTTAGTGTTGTTTGGTTTACGCACTTGGCTCCGTCACAATGATGGTAGGCTCGGTCAGGTTGTTGGTGGATGCAGTTAGCGGAGAACTTGTCGGCTGTTTTATCGTGGTTTCCGAAGTGATTGGTGCGGTTGGTTTTGGTGTCTCTGTAAATCAACCAGCAGATCTACTGTATTTTACTTGTGCTGTACAAAGTCTTTACAGCGACGACCATACGTTTGATTGGTGACGGCTGTGGATCTGGCCCTAGTGAAGCATAACAACGCTATTTTTTGAAAATCCAATTCCAAAATCTAGATTTCCCACGCCTAGTCTCCATGGATGGATAAATGGACCAAAACAAACGCCGTCAAAAATCAATTGTATAGTCGCTTTGAAAACAAATGCGTGTCATAGTTTCTTTTTCGGGACACCATCCTTGTAAACATACCGATAAGCTTATGCTCGCAGATGAACCATGCGGTGACTAGGGAACAAGCTTTGAAGTTGAAGACCAGGTCTCCACCCGCAATTTTACAATGAACCTGACCGCAACCACTGCTAGCAACATGGTTTAGCCAGAACGGTGCTGGGCAGCTTTCGTTCTGCAGCGCGAGTTCATGATCATTAGTAACATTAGTCAGGCAATCCAAATGTAAGGTGAGTTAAACAAAACAGAAAGAGTTCAACAAACCAAGTTTTTGAGAAAAGTCTTCAGTTTGTGCAGCCATTCGTCTCCCAACTGGACTTTAGCCAACGTTCCGTCTTGAAATCCGAAGATGCTCTTATTTTTGCAATAATTTATCGATTCATTAAATGAGAGGCGGGTTTTATAGATGCCAGTGTAACACAAGGATTCTGTTCCGTTGTAAAACGCGTTGTTGAAATCTGTTGCGTTGATGGTGGCGGCCTCGCATAGCTCGTCAGGTGGAATACTGGGTGTAGGCTGTGTCGTTGCTAAATGATCGAAATGGTTAAAACCAGAACGTTTGTCGAAGACACTGCAAAAAAGAAACAAAATCGCGGTACATTGTTCGGTCGCGTTGACAGTGGATGGTGTTGCACTCGTCGATTCAGTCTCGTTCGATGTCGATGCATTTTGGCTGGCTACAAACAGAAAACAGAAAAGTTTTAAAACACGGTCGCAGTACATTAGTAACAAACACACATTCGGTAGAAGTGGTTGTCAAGTTTGGATTAGCCGACGATTCCGGAAATGTTGTGATGGCCGTCGGTTCGGTGATCGTGGCTGGAATGAAATTCATCTACATGCGATCCGACTAAAAAATAGAATTGCGAGCAAAAATGGCTGACATTCATTGGTTGTTAAGTTTGCTGTTGGGTAGGTTCCTGGAGAAATCTCGGTCGGCGAAACAGTTGAGCCGGTCAAGTTGGCTGGGGTCGTCGAAGCTGAACAGTTGAACACGAGGTGCAAAAATTTATGTTTTTAATTGATACACCCATGCATGGTACATCCGTTGACGGACCAAGTGTGCAACACAGGTCGTTGGCACAAATCTGGCTGTTAGGGAAAGCTGGAAGCCTAAGACTAAGCCGTTGTGTAGGCCTGAGCCTAAGCCCAAGCCCAATCATAAGCCTGAAGCGCAAGCTAGTTGAAAATACGCGCGACCAAGTCAAAACGCGCGACGATGTCCCCGGACCTTGGCACAATGGGCAACGAGCACAAGCACAGCGCACGTCACACCAGCCTAGACACAGATGGCCAGCTGAGTATTGTTGCCGACCGGTATAAAAACAACTCCCAGCACTGCAATGAATGACTCAAAGGGTCTTGCAGAGCAGGACCGAAACTGATTGATGTAATCGGTCTCGCAAGACAAGAATGGCCTGGACACCGATCATCAAGTTTGACATCGCCCTGTAGGTTACTACAAATCTATCTGTCCGTCTTTGGTAAATATTAAGGGCCTAACAGTCATTCGTAATGGACGTGACTGAAGTTGTCGGTGTTGCTGCGGATTCATCGGTGGTATTCGTTGCGTCTGAGTAGAATCATGGTTTTTTATCTGTTAGGTCGACAATAATTGTACTGAATACCCGCAAGGTCTTTACCGAGTTCGGGTTTTAGAATGGTTCCGTTGTGCCAAGTACCGTTGTTACACGTGAGCACCTCACATTCAACAGCGGACGTCGTCGGACTCTCGGTCGTTGGTTGCCCATTGGGATAGTCATCGAAAAATTGTTTTTAAAGGTTGACAATGCCCATTGAAAAAAGGTTAAACAACGTGGTACGCTCCGAAAGATATACCAGTGACACTTTTCATGATCTTGTCGAGTATGCCGTTGTTGCCCAAAGAAATTAAATGGATAATGTCTTTTGGATGAGATCGATCGGTTGTTGTTGGTTGAGATGGTGTTGGCTTGGTCGATGGACTTTCGTCAGGAAATCTGCAGTACTTAATTTCGTCGCCGTGCAGGTACTTGTCGTCCGTTTTGTTTGGTTGAGCGGTTATTATTGCATCTGGCGGAATGGCGGGTTCGGAGGAGCAACCTGAGATCAAGTTCCAAAGTTAGATTGCGAAAAAGTTTTCAAATCTGCTGTATGACCGTTCAAGTCTTGGCTGAGCGTTGTTGGAACGGTGGACGTCACGTTCGTAGCGTTTGTCGTTGACTGGGGATCTGTAACGATAGAAACGTCTTGACACATTTTTGCAACTGATTCTCGGCAGACAGTCTCAAACTGTTGACAACTGCATTCAACTAACCGGGGCAGTCATCAGGCTTCGACCAGGTTCCCTTTTGGCAAGTCGTTGTGCGATTCTCACCGCCGACTTTGCATTCGTAGACGAGATAGTCACCGTCATAGAACAACGTGCTGTTCGGAAGGTCGTTGATTATTTGGTACTGGGATTCGTTATGAAGCAGGCCATCGCCAACTGCGTGCTTTGGTATCGGGGTTTGGTTGTGCTTGCAATCTGGATAGATTAAACAGATTGCCGTGTGTAACTCGAAAATCATATTTCAGGGTCCTAAACTTCTGCGAATAGCAACGAAGAATCACGCTCAATAGGTCCCAATGAAGAACCACATCTGCGGTTGTCCTTAAACCCATAGAGTCGCTATTGCCCTCCTCGCTTTGTTTGTATCGAAAGACGACATCAAGATCAAAAGGATTATACCGAACATTACCAAAGTTACGACTATCGATCGAAATTGCGTATTCAACACGGCCGAGCAGGACAAACCTGCCGAATATTTAGCGGTCAGCGTTTCAAAACAGTCATCAGCACACCAGCAGACAATTATGCTCAATTAGTGAGCAGCCGTTTACGGTGGCCCAACAGGCAGCGATAATTAAGCAACACGTACATCTACAGTAAGTGCATAGCGCCATGGCAGTGAACTGGTTTACTGTTTTGAAACAGTATATGATGAATGCCAAGCGAAACAACCCAAAAAATCAAGCGAATTTCAGGCACCCTTTTCTTCTGCTGTAATTTAAAGCGTCCACGTGACAAATGAAGCTGATGAGTTTGATATGTCAGCAAAATCTACCAACAAATATGAATCAAACGTGTGCTGTTGCATTTCTGAGACGGAACACAGCTATAATGTTGCGGACAACATGCGTAGGTTGGCCAATTTCAGCGCTCGCATTCGCACAGACGGGCTGTGTGCGGCCATAGCGACCTGGCACCCATGTTACCCATGTTACCCAGCCACAGGGTCTACGCCACAAGCCTGGGTACCCAGGTCGAAATGTTCGCGAAAAAAGCGTGGGTACCCTGGGTACCCAGGTCGAAATGCGCATGCGCTTGCATGCACATGCATGCCGACTACGGCGTAAGTGTGAAAATGATAGTCAGAAAAACAACATTTCCGAACACTGTAACGCCGTATCACGCCGCGGGCTTAGTGCAGTCATGATAGTTTGAATAATAACAACATGCAGCCATACATGTCGTCGAAACGTGTTTGAAAAAGTCAATTGGAAAAACACAATTAGAAAAACACCACTATTCATTTGACACATACAGACAGGCTTAGTGCAGTCATGATAGTTTGAATAATAACAACATGCAGCCATATGTCGTCGAAACGTGTTTGAAAAAGTCAATTGGAAAAACACAATTAGAAAAACACCACTATTCATTTGACACATACAGACAGGCTTAGTGCAGTCATGATAGTTTGAATAATAACAACATGCAGCCATATGTCGTCGAAACGTGTTTGAAAAAGTCAATTGGAAAAACACAATTAGAAAAACACCACTAGACATTTGACACATACACACATTTTAGATTAGCACCCCAACACCAATAAGACACCCCGACAACCGTGAGACCGTAGTGGCGCACCTAGAACTGGGCCACCCAACGCAACACAGGCAACACACAACACAGAACGCGCAGGCATGCGCGTGCATGCGGCATGCACAAGCCAATGCGCGTGCAAGCAAGATGTGCATGAAAATACTAATTTAGTTTCAATTGGGTACCCAGGGTACCCCAAAATAGGAGAATTCGCGCGCGCGCGAATTCTTATACATGGGAAAAGCAGAAATTCCAAAACTGCGACCTGGGTACCCACAGCCGGCAAAAGGCAGATATGTGAGGCAGCCGCAGCCAAAAAAAGTGCTTTATGCCAATCCCGAACACACGTGGACATATTTAGTTGACACCCTGTAATTCCAAATCTTATTTCTGCTTTTTTTGGAAAATCTGCCTCCTATCTTTTGCATGGTGGGTAACATGGGTAACATGGGCACAGTGGGTGCCCAGGTCGAAAAGGCCTGTGTGCGAGCCAGCTTGCAGCTTGATGTGTTATTGACTAACCAGTTGGGGTGTATTGGCAAATGAAAGGCAGGCTTTTTTCATGGTCGCATGGCTGATAAAACGGAGACCCCGCTTCGCACTTCATTATGCAGATTTGAATATTCTTTTGCTTTTCGAGTGTCATTTTGGCTACCCAGAATCCCATCGGGTTGTCTGAGGGGTTGCAGTCGGGACTCTGAATATGCCGAAATCGAATTAACCAAAGCACTCAGACCAAAGCGCTACCATCTGCGATGTCAGCTTATTCCATGGCTAACCAGTTTCGTGAGAAAATTCCGGCGGCCGACTTTCAAAGCTAATGCACCGATATGGTAGCCGCTCGGTTTAAATCCTTCGCAAATCAAATTTGCAATTGGCCAAGTCGTCGGATTCGCGAACAACGCGTAGCAGACGGGCGCTGATTGCTGGCTATCTTCGAATGTTTGGAAGAAGTGCAGTGTATTGGTCACTTCTTGGTTTGTCTCATTGATTAGCTCCTGTTTAGCCTGTTGACACGTGCTGTCCAACGTGCCACTCACAAAACGTGGCAACGTCAGCACGCAAACCAACAGGAACGCGGTCAAATATCTTGGCATGATGGTGAAATTACATGTTCAATGGTGAATTGCTGTGTTGTTGTCGTCAAATCTGCGATAAAAGAAAAAAATGAACTCAATTCTTCCGCAGCAAATTCCACGCTTGCCACGACTGCGACGTGTCAGAATGACACGTGCACAGGGGATGTGGTGTCATGCATCTTTTGTGAGAATGACATGCCACGAATTTTTTATGTGGCATTACTACAGTAGTACAGTGCACACGTACACGTGCCCAAACAAAACGATTGCTATTTGACGTGGTAGCAAAAATTTTTTGAGAGCACACCTAACGACTGACAACTATAAAATACGACGTGATCGAAGAAAGTTTAGTTTAGAACTGCAATATTGGTTGTCTCGCAAAGGCCATGATTTTTACGATGTCCATCAAGCTGTCCAGTGCAAGACACGAGAACCTAAAATTTTAAATAGTCCATCTTGGTAGTTCCCTGATTGATTGTTTGATGTGGCTAATGTTAGGCACCACCCAAACATTCCTTTGATGAATTGACAACTATAGTAAAAACACTTCCCATGTAAAACCGACAAAACGCCATTGACAAACCAGAATCAGCCAATGCAAGTTAGTTCATGTTGTGAACTGAGTTTGAAGTCTGACCAATCATGGCAACGAAGCGGCTTAGTCCAAGAAAAACAATTGCTACGAGGCTTGCAGGCCACACAGGCCATAATTCTTGCCACCCACAATGTGGTCCAGAGGAAGACACGAACAGTGAAATTTTGTCTGGTTCAGCCTGGTACTGGTTTTCTAATTGGATCCACCACCGTGTTGGTCATTTGATGTGGCCAATGTTAGTCAGCACCCAAACATTAATTTGTTGAATTGATAACGGAGAAAAGCTCCCCGTGTAAAATTAACAGACGAGGTCATTGAGAAAACAAAATCACACAGTACAAGTCAGTTATGAACTGAGTTTGAAGGACATAATGGCAAAGAAGTGGCTTGTCAAGAACTTTTTAAAAATATGTTGACCCCCTCCAATACGTATCAATGTGCGCATAACCTTATCCGAGAGATCTGGCGCCACACGCAGTGCGCAGCGCTATACCGTACTCCTGCTGCGTGGTGTCATACCGTTCAACATTGTCCACGTACGGTATGTCACCAGACTTTTTTGGCGGCTAATTTTTTATCGGTGTCTCTGGCGCTACTGTAATCGTCAGATGGGTACGGTACGTATGCGACGTTGACTGGACGTTGATTGGTTCATTTTTATGTGGTACAGCTAAAGAAATGTTTCGATCCGTGATCCGCAAACCGCGGCACACATGTGCGGCCATGCAAACGCGGTGCTGTCCCTGGAGATAGAATTTTTTGACCCACGCACCGGCTACATCGCCGCGCCCAAAGTCATATTTAAAGGGCTCGGGACATAACCGAAGGAAGGGTAGCAGGACATATTGTTACACACCGTTGGAAAGCATTCCGACAGCCTATGTCACGCACAAATTTTAAGTCCCTTGGAGATTCGCTATCTCTTTGTAGAGCGACTTTTCGTTCCAGAAAAAAGTGAATTTTTGCACAAATTGGAACGACCGGTGCAGAAACCCCAAATGAGTTGAAGGACAAGTAACACATGGATAGGATTACAACAGCTTCTGAATAGCTTACCATCACAACTTCAGTCGCTCAAAGCATTGCTTCACACGGTGAGGAGGCGAAACGTTCCAAAAATCGGCCTTATTTTTCGAGAACAAAAGTTTGTCCCTAAATTTTGAGGCCACGCTTAGCGCTGCGGAAATATGAATGCAATGGGGAAATAAAGCATCGTCGAAAGTACCAGAAAATAAGGTTTTTAAATTTTTTAACTCACGGCTGGCTCCGTGACAGGCCTAAAAATCCATTAAATTGCCGCTAAATTAGGTGACTACATTCATCGCCAGAATTGTGACACATAATGGCCACAGACTGTATCGGATTCGAAACAGAAAAATGAGAGAAACGTCTGGGTTAACAACCTATCAAGGTCCGAAGACCCCAAGATCTTCAGATCTCTCGGGGCAGCCATACAAACCTGAATACGATATTCAGCTATAAATGCTTATTGTTAACAGCTATTGTAAATGTGACAGCACCAAACAATGTATCTCGGAAGTAGCTTTCGAATGATATATAACAAGCCGCAATAAATTCTTACGCTTAAGGGCAGAGGTTAAAAAATTGCTTTTTTGACGATTCTGGAATGAACCGTCACGTCACCGTGTGCGATTTCGGAATTTTGATCGTTTCTTGTCCATAGCAAGTGATAGTATGGGCATGTTATATATCGTTCGATAGCTACGTTGAAGCTACATCGTCTGATGCTATCAAAAGTGCAATAATCTTTAACAGTAATGACTTATAGTCAAATATCTTATTCAGGCTGGCATGGCTGCAGCAGCCGGACCATGGGGTTTGAAGTCTTGAAATTCATCTAGATTGTTGGACTGTGCGTTTATCTGACTTTCTCGTTTCCAATGCAATGCAATACGTGGCTTATTTACATCACATTTCCGTCAATGAATGCAACTATGCAGTTTAGTGGCAATTTTTAGGTCTTTTTCGGCCTGTCACGCCGCTATCTAAGTGTTTTTATATTTAAAAACCTTATTTTCTGGTACTTTCGAAAATGCTTTATTTTTCTATTGCATTTTCATTTCTGCAACACAAAGCTTGGCCTCAAAATTTAGAGACAAACTTGTGTTTTCGAAAAATGTGGCCGATTTTTGGAACATTTCGCACCCTCACTGAGTGAAGCAATGCTTTGAGCGACTGAAGTTCTCATGATAAGTTATCCAGAAGCCGTTGTAATCCTATGCACGTGTTACTTGAGTTTCAACTCATTTGGGGTTTCTGCACCGGTCGTTTCAAGTTGTGAAAAAATTCACTTTTTTCTGGAATGAAAAGTCGCTCCACCAAGGGATAGCGAATCTCTAAGGAGCTTAACATTTGTGCGTGACATATGCTGTGACAGTGCTTTCCAACGATGTATAACACTGCGCTCTGCTGCCCTTCCTTCGGTTGTGTCCCGAGCCCTTTAATCGAATTTAGCTTAATTCTAGCAGCTTGGAAACTCATTTCTTCTGGCTGAATTTGTTTAATGACGGAAAGATCAGCCGCTGCTCGTTACAACATTGCGGTATTGGTCGCACAATGACTTTATAAGAATTGGTCAAATTTTTTTCCTGAATCGCAAAGCAGGCTAGTGACGGGGCAATGACGTTGCGTTGCGCGATCACACACAAAACACGTAGTAAAGAGAATGTTTCAGACCTGCGGCAACGTGGTTGATCTGCTAGATTATTTTCAGCTGAAAATGTTTTGTGAGAATCACAAATAGCACAGTGGTTAAGAGTGACTGAACGTGAAAATCAGGATTGATTTTGATGAATTCTTATATGGTCATTGTGCGACCAATATCTCCTGCACGACGCTACATACGTATGTACACCATACCCGTGTCGTGTCGCTGCTACCGTATATCTCAAAGTTTTTAGTGACTAATTTTTCTCTCGCGTCTCTGGTACTACCGTAGTCAGTGACAGATGGATATACAGTATGTGATTCTGGTTCGTCAATAACCTCCGGTCATGTTGGTTTTACACGGGTCTCGTTTTTCTTTTGGTTTCAGTTCATCACTGAGTGTTTTGGCGGTGTTTGACACTGGCCACATCACATGAACAATACAGTGGTCGATCCAATTACAGTGACTGATAAACCAGTTGCTTTTATTGTTTTCTCATTTGATTTGTCACCGAATAAATAGCATCAGTCAGGAGAAGAAAATCGCAAATGTTATAGATCAGAGAGAATAATTGCAACAATTCGCATTTACACTCAATACAATTCACTATTTGACATATAGGAGGGATGTACGATTTCATAGGTAGCGGTCTGACTTTTCGGTTGAGGCTCATCGCAGTTTTGTTGCGACAGCGTTGGGGGTGAAGTTTCAACGAAGGTTTTCATCGATACATCGGATACACTCCTTTGGATGCTTGCCGTGGAGCTTCTTTCGGTGCTGTTTCGATCTTCTCGCAAGGTTCGTATTTCTGTCTCAGTTTTCCTGCAATGGGTCGCAGAAAACGTGTTTTTGATAGTATCGAAACTCGCCTTTAAACTAGAGCCAACCGTTGTTTCCTTCGGGTGTGTGTCACACCAAGTGCGACGCCGAGCACAATGACGATCAGAATGACCGCGCAACTGACACCCAGAATAATTATGAACAGCGGTTGTTGCAGCCACGAACTGTTGCCATTCGCGGGATCTATTAAATATGCTGGGGAATTTGTCCACGTCTAAAGCGGGCAACTACGATCTTCATACACAGAGTATGTAAATCACTCTTTAGCCAGAATCAGCAAAAACGGCTGTAAAGAAAACCAATATTTCGTGCCTTTCTCTGCCTTTTGATCCATCGGAGGTTGGTCCCACTGCGTGTTTGACTCTGAACGGTAAATAATGAAAATTGCATGAATGTGAGGAAATATACGCTACACGACACTCACTTTTTCGCGCCACCCTTCCATCGCTTGATGTCGTCTTCGGTTGTAGCCCTTCGTTGACAATCTCATTTGGGGTTGTGCCTGAGTCTAAATATGAAGTTAAATCATCTCATCTATGCACTCATGCTCAAACTAACGCAATTGTATCCTCTACCGTGATCCAACACTTGTGCTTGTGATCCAACACTAACCTGGGACTGGGCAGTCGTCAATTTGCGACCAAACTCCTTTTTGACATGTCGTTGTTCGTGTCTTGTCACCGTATTTGCAAGCGAACGTAACGTAGTCGCCGTCGTAGATCTTTGCGTTCCTGACGTTGTTGACTTTACGAATAGGTTCGACGAATTTTTGATGTTGTGGAGTTGGTCGCTGGTCGGGCGGGCAATCTGTTTTTCCAATTAAAGTTATTCAAATGCGGCACTTTCGGTGCGACTTTAGCTTTGGCACTCGAGAGCGTCACAAATGCTCGCTGACTCGCCGTCCGAAACTGTAGCGACGTACTGTATGTGACCGAACTTATGGCGTGTGATAACGTCATTTGATGTGTCAGATGTAAATTAAATACACCTTTTGGTGCGTAGTGACAGACAAATCTGAGATCTTCATACAGTCCAGGTTGGCACTTGTCACCCTGGTAGTTGTAGTTGACATTGCCGACAGTGTTGCACCTTGACTGACATCTCCAGTCAAAGTTGTCGCTCATGGACTTCTTTATCCAATAGAGTGTCACGTAATTTGGGCTCGGGCAGTTTGCTGGGTCCTTCAAGAGAGTTGGTTTAAGGTTCCGAGCACCATGTTCTTTTGGTGGGTTTGAAAACATCGACTGATCGCAAAGAAGCGAATTATTAAGTCGAAAGCCGGATCATACCATTTAAAGAACTATAGTAAATTTCTAATTTCGTTGCCTCATGCATTTTTACAGACGCAGGGAAACTCCCGTTCGAAGTCGAGGCAGGCAACAAGCTCAACACACAGTCAACGAGCCACGCAGCTGACGCACACAGCTTGTGTATGACTGAAACATTCGAAACGCACACGAGCCAGCTGCGTGGCTTGTTGACTGTGTGTTGAGCTTGTTGCCTGCCTCGACTTCGAACGGAAGTTTCCCTATGCGCGTCTGTAAAAATGCATGAGGCAGTTAGAAACTAACTATAGCTTGTTAAGAATATCTTCAAAAAAATATGTTTAACTTCGACACGTATACCAATGTGCGTATGATTTTATCCGAGGGATCCGACAGCGACCCCTGCTTGTAGCCATCCAACATGGCATGTTCACATCCTCGTATCGCTCGTGGATGGCTGACTGCACTCGCAAAGAGGACGTAGCAAAGGGGGTCTGCATTCGTATCAAGGGTGGCGTTTTCATAGTTCTTCAAATCTTTGGCTGCGGAGCACGTTTCAGAAAGGGTGCTGTTGATCGGTAAAGGCAGCGTGATTATTAGAAGTATCAGCAGGACTTTGGTGATCGGGTTTGTTGAAGGCATGATGCTTAGTCAAAGTGCGCTAAAGGCAATAAGCGTCAAGAATCTGTGCAAAAATGATCCACGTAAGCGCGCTCTTAGTCATAGTGGATAATGGGAAACGGTAATGAAAAAATTATCTATGTCCAAGTTTTCCATTTCCATTTTCCGATATGACTAAGGGCATACTGGAAAACGGAAAATGGAAATGAACCGAAACATTCTCTGCGTAAATGCTGACCAATCAGCGGCCGAAAATTGAGCGGAGCAGAAGATGTTTTTGTCATATGTTAAAACACGACTGTTGCAGAAAATGTTTTGTTTCATTTTCATTTCCAGTATGCCCTCAGTCATATTGGAAAATGGAAATGGAAAACTTGGACATAGAATATTTTTCATTTCAATTTTCCACAATGACTAAGGGCGCCCTAAAGGAAATCCACGGGAGGTTGTCACACAGCCCCCAAATATACAAGGATCGTTGCGAGACCAATGCTCATCGCTGCCTATCGACACGTGTATTAGCGACAGCACGCAGGAAATTGTCATCGTGCGCACCGGTCACCAAAAGTTGTAGGTGTTGGTGCTAACACGCAAGATTACAAAATGGTCTCGCCACGACGCTTGCACATCAGAATTACGGTGGGCTGCGGTATAGGGGGGCTGAGTGACACCTCCTGTAAACTGCCTGTAATTTGATTTTCGAAACGCTGGCCACATTGCATGTTTTTTCAAGTCAGTATCTGCTTTACGTTCATTTGCATAAACCAAAATAGATTGAAGATACGCATTGATGATATACGAGTTCATGAACCATAAATAAACCAAAGGATAACGGTGAAGCTGCACCCAACGTTAGCTGGTCTCAATGGATCTTATGTAGATTTAGATACATTACTTCCTTTCTTTCCTGGGAACCAAAGTTGTGATGTTCTTGGCAGAAATTCAAATAGAGTGTTCAATTCAAATAAACTGTCTCAAAAGTAAACCTCCACGATGAATCTTTCCATATAGCGAACGACCGTTTGGTACCCAATCTGCCGTTAACCTCCTAATTACTGCTCTGCATAGTGAATATTGAATATAGTCACAAAAAGTCTGTAGCGAACGAAAAGTCGGGCCCCATCAATCCGCGAATATTAAGTGAAGACTGCTAAATAATAGAGGCATGTGGCGTGCTCTTGTCACTGAATAAGTCGGTGTCGAAATTTCATCCAAAAAGGAAGTGTTTTTTTTGTTTCACGGGTGGAGTTATTTGTGATCGTATTTGTACTGGTACGCTGCATCGTCCTGTGGATGGTTGGTCTCGTTGTATTTCTTTGAGCAGTTGATTTGTAACCAGTCCTATTGCTCCGTTTTGTTGTTGTCGCGTTTCTTGTGGGATCATCTTCTGAACTGGTACTGAAGGTGAGGTGTGTGGTGTTGCAACTGTTTGAGTAGACGGACAACAGGAAAAATCTGTTTCACCTTTCGTTCATGTCTGTGATTTCCTGACTTATAAGCACAACAGTGGTTCCTATGACGATCAGCAGTGCATATCCGCAGCCGCAGACCAAAATCACGAGAATGATCAGCGACGCTGGCGAAGACTTGGCTTGGCGGAATAGTTCTGTGCAAAATGATTAACCTTCACTTTAATACATCTTTAAAAATTCGTATTACTAAAAAAATCTTCAAAGGAGCACACCTGTTTGATTGTACTTTGGTAAATTATCGATTTCTGGCGTTGTCGGCTGTTCTAAATTGTAAATTGTAATTTTGTATTCGCTTCGTAGCTTATCAGAGTGCATTTACCGGTTGAAAAACGGCACTGAACAGCTGAATCAGCTATTGAAGTAAACTTAGAACACAAGCTAACATGGGTAGACAGATTTCGATTCTGGACTGAGTTGCAAAACGAATACGGTGTGCAGAGGCTGCGCGGTTTACCTTCACAGCTGGTATAGTACATTTCCAAATTCGCTGCCGCACAGTAAAGTACGCCCCATAGTTAATGTCAGGTTCTAAACCCGAAAATCAACTTGTGAAACATTCGGACAGCCAACACACACGCAGCTTGCCAGCCAGCCAGGCAGCTGCGCGCAATGTTTCAGAACCGCGCGTGGTTAGCGTTCGGGTTTATAACTTGACAATACCTATGCGGCGTATTTTACTATGCGGCAGCGAAATTTGGAAATTTACAATATTATAACAACTGGTACGTATTTCATTCTTGTTCGGAGTTGTTGTCTCGGTTGGACTTGTTCTAGCTGCTGCTGAGAAAGAGTGTGAACCTACTTGGGTCAGGCTCAAAATCTGCTTATTATCAAGAGCAGAAACTTGCTGTTCCGTCTGCATCTAACTAGCCGGCTAACCGATGATCACAAACTCGCACAAGCAATTTGCTTTACAATCTCCTGCTTGCCATACTGACCGTCCGCCGTCGCAGTAAAATATGCAGCATTGGTCGCTTGAGCGGGGCTCACAAACAGTATCGCTTCGTGTATGATAACCATGGGTGCTGCACCCACGCCCCTGAGGCCAAGAAATTATTAATTAATCAACGAAGAAACGATTTTATTAATTGCGAGCGTGATAAGTTGAAGATAACCAATGAAAAAGCACAAATGAACAAACATACCAATTTTTTCACATATTCGGCAAACGTGATCGGATCTCTATTCACGGGCAAACGTCCTGTCGCAAAACTGATGGGCTTCAGATTTTCGCAGAGCTGTTCGCATTTTTCTTTAGGCTGCAGATCTATTTGAAAAATCCATGCCAGGCATTTGGCCGGTTCACCTGTTGCTGCATCGGCGGGAACAACGATTTTGTAGTCTTGATATTTTTCTGGTAAAATTTGTTCGCATAGATCTTGAGGAACGTTGCTGGTTGAGAATGTTATTAAAAAGATGAGCTGTATTGTTAGAAAGTCGTAGAACATGATGGCTTGTTGAGTATTCTTGGATAACTGTGTGTAATAATAGTTTGCAAAAGTTCGTGAAATAGAAAATTTGTTGAACAGATTAGGCAACCCTGATACGCATGTTTGGACTTTGCTGAGTCCTTGCTTGTATTATTCCAGCATTGAAAGTTTTACTTCCAACTTCCATTTGAGGAACGCACGCAGATTTGATTGAGCTCGGTTGTTTTCACTGTTTTATTTTCGTTGCAGGATACAGTTTCAGCCATAATGGAACGTAATTGGGCATCGATATTTCCTAAACATCAACAATTGCGAAAAAATCATTGTCACAAATTTCACTTAAATTTTGAATGTCACTGCATTTTGGTTTACTTTGTCAATGTTATTCCTCGACGTTGTTGGTTTAACGGATGTCTTCAGATCTGCTGCGCTCATCATCCATTGCAACGGATCTTTCATTTTTCAGTGCGGAGGATGCTGAAAATGCGCGCGTGAAGCTGTGTTGCTGCAACTGATCCACCCCTAGTTTGTTGTACAGTACACATGCTGAAACACCCGATGTATACCCATGTATATGGAATGCACCGTTAAATCCGGGCGAACTCAGGTTAAATCCGGAATCCGGAAATAATTTGCATGCAAAAATACAAAACATTTCTGGGCTCGGAAATTTCGGAAATATTTCCGGAAAACACAAGAATTTACATGCAAAAATAATGCGTTTCCGGAAATATTTCCGGATTCCGATTTCCGGATTCAACCTAAGCCCGCCCTTACCAATTTCGGGTTGTGTTTTTTCGAAGTTCATGCTTGATTTGTGTTTGCTTCTGTCCGATTTTGACATGCTTTCACTGAACGAGTATACTCCGATGGAAACGGGTGGCTTGTCTTGTTCTTGTTCAAATTGTTGGTTTAATTGTTCCTCCTCTTTCTGTTTCATACTATGGATCTTGTTTTTCTTCTTCTCTCTGCACAAACAAATGCTCAACACGATAACGGCAACGACGAAAAACGGCAGCAAAGCGACGGCAAAGGCGATCGGCAGGAGAATCGTGAGCGGCAGTTTGAATGGAAAGTTCGATGCTGAAAATTAAAGTGTTGCATATTATTTTTGGTGAAAGGCAAATGAAAAAGAAGTCTGATTTTGGACTGACATAAATATATTCACAAACTTTTAGCTGTTGTTGTCACTTGCGAGCTGTATGTGGTCGAGGTTGTCGATGTCATGTTTATATTTGTGTCCTTATTGCTGCGTATTTTTACGTTCTTTGTGTTGTTTGACTGATCGGCTCTGGCTGGGCTCTCGCTGCTTTGGGCGTCTAAAGTGATCGCAATGACAAACAGCAACACATGGCCTCGGCGAAGATGGGGCATGATGAGCAGTATATCAATTGAATAATAGATGGGTCTGATGAACGATGCTGGTTAAAAATGTAGTCCATCACAACCGCACCTGTTCAGAAAGCCACAATTGGAGAAAGCGTGTGTTCGCTGTAAAACTAATACATCTAACCTTCTCCATTATATTTTCGAACAACATGGTTCGCTGGACCAGCCGCTTTCTGTCCGGGTGCTTGTAGCACATCTTCGCCCTTCACCTGTCGATTTTGGATCACAGACGTTTCCCACCAGCTCCCCGAGAATTGGTGTGACCATATTTGAACGACATTTGAGCACGCTCCACATGCCGTGCTTCAATTGTGTCTGACCACAACGACAACACGGACAGAATCACTGACGATACATACATACAGTACCGGTTGCAATTCTAGGCTGAAAATTGAAGTCGCGTGCACGCGCCTGCGAAGCAGTGCAAAGTATAGGCAAAAGTCGAAGTAACTTCGCGTGCACGCGAAGTTTTGCGCGTGCGCTCCCTATGTTTTAGCACCAGGAAGTCGCGTGCACGCGACTTCAACTTTCAGCCTAGAATTGCACCCGGAACTGTAGGTGCGGTTTGCCGTCCGAACGCGCTCTTGAACAGCGACTCGCAACATTCTTGCTTCTGACCCGTTACAGGGAAACGTCAACAAAACGGCCAGACCAAACGTGATCGTTGCGCCCGTTGGTGCACTTTCGATTGGTTGACTTGGTCGTCATTGTCCGCTGCGGCCATCTTGCGCACGTGGGTAAATGCACGGCCGCAAATAGAGCATCACACTCACGGTCGGCAGTATAAAGGAGTCGAACAGCACACACATAGTGTTCACAACATTTTGGGTGGGAATCTTCTGATTAAATCTGCAAACCTGCGATTCGGTCCAGCAGATTGCAATAGATGGTAGTGGTGATGGGCAGTCGAAATGCACGCAACCGCCACAGAAACGAGTTGGCGCGCAGTTTTTGTGTGTGTAGTAAATTTCCAAATTCGCTGCCGCACAGTAAAATACGCCCCATAGTTAATGTCAAGTTATAAACCCGCAAGCTAACCATGCGCAGTTCTGAAACATTGCGCGCAGCTGCCTGGCTGGCAAGCTGCGTGTGTGTTGGCTGTCCGAATGTTTCACAAGTTGATTTTCGGGTTTTAGAACCTGACATTAACTATGGAACGCACTTTACTGTACGGCCGCGAATTTGGAAATTTACTATAGCACTATTTGAGACTGAAATGGGCAGGATCGGTCTGCTGAGCGCATGCAGTCGGTCGAAACTGACGGTGACCACAGCCGATGTCAACATCGGGATTGATATGACAAGGATGGATATCTTGCACGACCACAGCAGTCAGCGTCCCTGCAACAACGCGAGCAGGCTTCGTTGCTGCGCAGGGCGGTGAAACGTCTTTCAACTTGTCCCTTTCTGCACATTAAACTTTGTATTTTTCCTCAATTTCATTTTTCGGGATTTTTGCTTTTCGGGATTTTTATTTTTCGAGACTTTTTTTCGGGATTTATTTTTTTGGAATTTTTTCCGGGATTTTCGACCCCACCCAAGTGAAACTGTATCCATCCACGCAACGGACCGGTATTGAACAGTTGCTTTACCATATTTCGACTCAAGCCCAAGAATGAACAGTACAAAAGAGCAACAACAGATACATACGGCAACGCCTGTCACTGAAATTAACACGGTTGAAATGAAATAAATACTCGCAGAACAAATTGTGAGAAGCAAACGCCTATGTATTTCTCAGATCACAACTCACAGAAGGCAAATCCGTAGTAAATCACACATCAATGTGGAAAAACGTCTATATCGGCAAAAAAAACAAAAAACGCGGATTCTAGAAATATCGATTATAAATACCATAAATAGAGAACAAACCTCACCATTGCATTTACGTTATATCTTATGAAACAGCTGGGAACAAGAATAACGACCATAACCATACATTACAAAAAACACAACGATAACAAAAACAGCAAAGAGCAATTATAAAGACAATAACCCTCCAACAGCGAAATGATCATTCAGACCATCAGTCTCAAACAGCGCGCATTAATCATGATAACAACAGAAAAACAATTCAATACGAAACAACCGACTCAATCGATGATCTCCACCTATTCGCTAATCACTTGAATTGATTCATACTTATTCGCAGTCCAATCGCATCCTTGCCAATCTGCGCCACCTGACACACCACGCACACCTTGCCTGAATGCTCAGGGCGATAGGACGAGGTGCACAACGGGCATTGCACCACCTGCAGCAGCGATGAAACAATAGCATTGATAAGATGATGGAGAGCATAATTGATATCGAGCACAAATTTGTTCGAGCTTGTGTTGCCGCCGCGATACATACCTACTTCATAAAACCGGACTACGTCGGTGACACAAACAATAGGAGCAAACGTGTCTACGGTTCTCCAATTAGTTCTCCCGAACATCATGATGCTAATGATGATTGATTAAGGGAAGGGAAGCTGGTTGATTCAGTGCGTCGGCACCAAAAAACCGCGATTTAACTGAAGAAGCACAAATACAAGGCAAGTCCATGACACAAAACGAAAACTACGAGGTAAGGCGGGGAACCTGTTCATTGATGTTTCAACAATAAATAACTACGGGCGCTAATAATTTGATATCCACTATATGTAAACAGAAACACGAAGAAAAATTAAGAAAACTTTCGTTAAACACCAGAAACAATAAAACACGAACCGGTTTGCCGCGATAGATTGGCTTGTGATCGATAGCGCACACCACAAACGGATTGAATTCGTCGTATTCGAGCGCGTGCGCGTCCTCCGATGATGCAACTTTCTCGCATGCTGCCAGAATCTTGCGAATGCGCGTCGACACTTCTGGTTTGGGACCGAGCTCCAGTGCCTGAATTGGCAAGGTGGAACATTTGGACCAAATATATTTTCCAGCAAACAGTATGTATTGATAGGCAAGCAAAGCACAGATGAACACCGAGTGAAATCAAAATACTTTATTTCAAAGATTCTTGCAGTTTGCTTGTAGTGAGTGCAGAATCGGGTTTCCAATCTGCCGCTTAGCGGACAATTTCTGAAAAGACAATCAAGCCAATCACCGCACTCACCCGTCTGCAAATGGACGCACAGGTTCGCGTGTTCTTGAGCTTGAAGTTCAGATTCATGGCCGTTTGCAGCGTCAACAATTGATGGATGGGCTGTAGACGACAGTGCGTGAAGTAGGTGGCCATTTCGGCTAGTCGCACCTGAAACATTTAATCGATTAGCACGAAAATAGTGAACAAAATCTACATAATGTCCTACTTTTCGCTGAATCCGTTTATTACATCACAGAAATATTGTTGTGAAGATGGAGAATGCCACACATACAAATGATTGACGGCTGATGTTTCAGCGCGTAACGACCTGGGTAAGCGATACTCACAGTGGCTGGTACTAACATGCATCGCACATGCAAAAGCAAAACAACAAAAGAAAATAGAAACAAGAATGTTATTTGAAAATGCACGTCAGCCGTGATGAAGAATGCTGGTATTTCACGTTGTGTGGATTTGGGAGTAGAGTTGGACCGTGAATAATCGGAAAGCACTCGCCGATGCATGTGTATTACAAAAAAAGAAAAAGACAAGAAATAGTGGCCAGTTGTTTAGTCGTCAACACAAGCAGCTCGGAATGATCGCGAGAAATACATGCATGTTGCATTGGGACTGTGTTGACGACATGATAACAAGCCGGCATAATAGTAACTCACTTGATCATCGGGATGACTTTTGGCCAGCTCCTTTCGTTTGGTCTCCATCAACAATCCGACCAAATATTCACGACAGATCTCGAGCAGCTGTTGCGCTTCGGCCACCTACGCGAAAATAAAACAATGTTCTTTCGCTACTCCACACAATGAAGAGAAAGAAAACAGAGATCGCCGATGGGCCGGGTATAAAGTCGGCCGAAAATGGTCGAAAAAATTTCTATGGTCGAAAACTAATAAATTCAAAAAAGCTTAAAAAATGCAAAAATTTTCTGCAGGATAGTTGGTTCTTCAAGATGATCACTGAAAAGGTCAAGAATTAGCAGACAGTAAAGCGCGAAGCACAAAAACGTTGAAAATGTTGGTTTAACCCGGCCCCAGTCAACCAAGTTAAACATCGGGCGTATCCTATCTCTGAAAAAGAAAATGCTCTATCAGTACAACACAAGAGAAAACAGAACGCACCTCCTGTTTATTATCGACGACCAATAGTGGAATGCTGAGCAGAAGCTGACGGAATTTATCGACTGCGTCGCCGAATTTACCCGAAGTCGTCAATTGATAGCACGCCTGTGTGGGTGACAAAAATTGATGAAGTTTTTTGAGAAGGTTGTGGTAATATACAATACTCACAAACGTGAGCTCTATAATACTGGTCATTCAGGTTTTTGGTTTTAGTTTCGGTTTGTTTTAGTTCTCCGTTACGGGTGCGGCAACGGCATGGACACATACATAAAATCAATGGTTGAAGGTGATTACAAGAGCATGAAACATCTGCGTACACAGTCTTGATCACTGCCAAAAGCAGGTACAGTTTATTCAGATTTCCTTACAGTTGCGCCTGTTTTATGGCACAACATCTGGACATGATTGTCGGCAACGATATGACACAAAAGCTCGAAAATGAAAAGCGATAGTCCTGATGTTTCAACGAAGTATGACCCTTAATCGCACACGGATTTCTTCGATCACTAATCGTCGTGTGCCACCAACTAAACAAATGCAGCAAAGCAAACCAACAAGACCAAAATTAAAAAAAAATATTTACAGTTACCGCACCTGCAGTCGCTTGGCGAGTTCCTCGAGCGTGACAGCGACGGCCGGCAATGCGTGTCTCGGGCCGGACGCCTCTTTCCAATTTCTGAAATATTTTTTTATTAAACGCATCACGTGACGTCAAAAAGGTCCACAAAGCCATTTCTCACAATTGAAAGACACGAAAGAAAGGCATACCTAAGTGGCAGCGCCAGACACGCATCGGTGCTGGGCATCGCCTCGAACGCCACCATCGATCGTGCATAGGTCCACATGAACAGCTGACGGAACGGCTCCATTTGCACCTGCGTGGAAAAACAATTTTCAGACGTTGCAGTCAATGTTCGAGACTGATTCTCTAAGAAGAAAAATGAAAAGAAAATCGCTATCGTAAAAAGGCAGTTTTTTATCAATCATGCATCAATGTCTTCGTGAATCCCCCGGCGTCACCTGGCATTCTTGTTATCATGCCCATCAATCCAACACAAAACATTCTCCAAATTCACACAATCAAGCCCCCACAATACCAAAACGTGCACCAACCACGCCCAACTGGTCATGCAACAGTCTGGCAGCGCTTTCGAACGAGCCGGCCAGCACATGGTCGCCCACCAATCGACTGCGTTGCGTCCACAGCTGACTGGCCGCTTGGCCCTGCGACGGGGCCACGTATGTCGCCTCGTCACCGTCACCTTGGTGGGGGAGGGGGTACTATCCGGAAGGAACGCTTGTTGGGATTATTTTCAGTTTGCCTGTTTATGTGGTGTGGTGTATTCATTTTTGTGTTTTCATGTGTTGTTGTTTGTATTTGGAGTCTATATTGGAAAATTTGTGAGGCTCGACAAAAATCGCAGTTCTTTCGGATTTGGTTTAGAAAGGTAGCACAAACCCGCTTTATGGTATGCTGACAAAGGATCTTGGTCAGTTTTTTTAAATGGGTAGTCTTTGACTCAAAAGACCCATAAATGCATCCGTTTGTTTTCCAAAACACGATTGCCATTATTTGCTTATTGCTTATATTGATGGAGCAGAACGGAACTCGTAAATGGTAGGGGATGCCACAGTGAAACATCAGCGTTTTGGTTTTGACAAACGTGCTTCTCTCAGATCTCTCGAAAATCAAACAAGGACTCTAGCTTTTTCCATTCCTATTTCTTTCCTAAAAATGACACAACCACAAAGTCACTCACCGGCAGCAGCAGCATCGGCCATCAATTCGGCTGGCAGGTCCAGGTCTCCGCCCTCCACGTCCCAGCCAGCGCCACCCTCGTCTTCGCTGCCTGAAATAACAAGGCAATGGTTATTGATGTGATGTCCTGATGTCACATGATTTATAACGGAAGAAATGTCATGCAGACAAAACGTTGGTCCGACAGACAGGCAATAACCGAACCCATTGCGACAAAATTACTACAGCGTGGAAATAAATCAATTCTTGACGTCCTGATGCTGGTAAATTGAGAAGAGAAACGATGCAAAGTTGTACGTTCCACTTGAGAACATTAATTGACATCATTGCAAAGTTTTCTCTACTTCGACTTCAGGCAGCGACAACAGGCGCAGAGATTGAAAGTTCCTACCATAACATAAACAATCGGCAACAAACATTTCACGCTCCCCAAAACAATCTTCATCGTTGTCAAAAATTGATAGAGGCAAGCTACACCAACACAGCCATTCGAGCGGGAGAAAAAAAAAAAACAAACGGGCCAAAAAAAAACACAAAAAAAAAAAAAAGGAATCTCTTTCTAAACACACCCCCCAATTTTTCCATTTTTTATCAACTCAACAAAGGCAGGGGAACAAACAAAAAAATCGACAATCCATCCTCTACCTTTCGTGTCCCCAAATCCTCCTTCGTCCTCCAATGCCAGTTCATCCTCACTCTCGCCCCATCCAGCCACCGCTTCATCATCGTCCATTGCGAACGCAGTTGCTGCAATTGGTGATGCAGTTGGTCCGGGTGGTAGACAGACATAGATAGCTGGAGGGGTCCAGCGGGTAAACATACATGGATAGCTGGGAGGCTATGCCAGCCGATAAGGGGGGAATTGGTCCAGTGGTCAAAATTAGGGTATAATGGCCACTTTGGTACTTGGTAGGCATAGATAGCTGAATTATGCATAGCTGACCCATGTTTAGGTCGTGTTACGTACCCCCACCTACATCACGCACGGCACGATCAAATTGCCTACCCTTCGGTGATGTTTCACGCAGAGTATATAAGCTGTCAAATGATTTGGTCCCGACAATACATAACAGCAACGCCACCAACAAAACACAGCCAAACCCACATACCAGCTTGCACAGCACTCGGTTTGTTGGCGCCACCCGCGCCGGCCGCAGCCGCGTCACCAGCCAAATGCGCCTCGAACACACCGCGACTCACAGCCAGTTGGGGCCAGTTGTCCTCCATTTGTTGAATGGGTGGCGGCGGCACAAGGTATCTGTGTGGAGGTGGAGTGTTTTTTATTTATGCAATTTTTGTTGTATTTATTTTGATTGCAAATGCTGGCAATGAGAGAGAACGACAGCCAAGAGATTAGGCTGTCATTGCTGCTTTAGCATGATCGGAAACAATTTGTGACGTGAATTGCTGACTTCAGGCGAAAGTGAAAGACTTCTATCATTAGTTCTAAAATCAGTTTCAACCACACTCTACACAGAAGAACACAAAATTATCACTGGTTGAGTTTAAAATGTAATGAGAGAAGATTAAAGACCCACTTGAAAGATGTGAAGACCCATCCGATGAAGACCAATTTTAAAACATAACCAGACAAAAAGCGCACTAACTGCGCATGCGGATCGGTGGGCGGCAGTGGCTTGCCCTGATTGGTCAATTGTTCTGCCAATTCAGTTGCATCTTCCTCAATGCCGTGTGTTGCCGCTGTCAGGTACGCGAATGCGGTCTGGGTGGAAACAGATAGCGATTATTTTTTTATTAACTTTCGCCAATTATGTAAATTGAAACGCTATATTTTCGTTCACCTTGTCTGTACGGAAAACAAAAGTCAACTCCACCAAACAATGCAGAAAATCGGACCAAACTAAAGAAACGCGACAAAATACTGTAAAATACCTGATTGACACTTTTCAGTATCTTTACACGTTCCTGCACGTCGCCCAAAAACAGTGCCGCTTGGTATTGGCCTGAAAATTACAGCAAAAACAATAAAAACACCAAAAAGGACTTTTATTTTGAACAAGAATTTGGATACTGTCCTGATGTTTCACGTGTGAATGACTGGGCAGATTTTATTTCCGATGTGTTTCGTTCACAGAGCCAATAACCAAAGCAGAACAAAAAATAAACCATTGAAATCCTTGCGAATCTCGGCGATTTTCATCATTTTCTGCAATTTCTCCAGATTGCCCGTGATCATGTACAGAAACGTCAACTTCTCGAAGTTCTTCGTTCGCTGATAGGCCATCTCGACGATTTGGTGATTACCCTGAGTTGTAAAGGTGAACGGCTGGTCAGGTCACGTCAGTAATGGCGCATTCCATATCAGAAATTTGTCTGATTGCCCCACAAGATTTTATGACCACAATCGTGCTCCAGAAACATTAGCATTACCAGTGAATGAACAAAATGACATCGTCTCAGCTGATGTTTCACAGCTGTATGACCAGGGGAAAACACAGCGACAAAAATTGATTCCGTATGATGATGATCCCATGTATAAAAAACCAACAATTCTTTTTCATCAAAATAAATATGTTACGACCTGCAACAATGCCGCTTCGCCCAACGCCTCCCAACAGGATTTATCGTCCAAATTTTTGGCCGAATCCAGGGCCGCCTCCAGATTACCGCACTCCAACGCCAGACCGAAACGTGTCTTTTCGTCCTTCACGAAATGCAACGCCACCTCTGGATAACCTGAATGGTAATCGGTTATTGTTTAAATTTTATAGTGGATCTAAATATTATTTATTTGATTTCATTGGCGCACTCAAATGAACAATCGAACTCGCGATGCGATGAGCACAACAGAAAAGCAGCTGATGTTTCACAGCCGTACGACTAGGTTTCGTAACTTGCTAAAGGCAAACTACGCTAACACGAGCCCGATTTCGAAGGGGTGTGTATTCATGACGAATAAAAAGAGAAAATCATCATCCTCCATTTTGTATTCTTCAACGTGTAACATTTCCCAAATCAGCAGCCACGTCAGAATGTTTCACCATGCTGCCAGCTGCGAAATCGAGCTCATGTTGGTGTAGTTTGCCTATACACATCAATGCCTCAGTGCTAAACATCGAAAAAGCAATAGAAATAAAATAAAAGCTTTTACAATTAACAACTGAGTACGAGGTGAAATACACACCTTTCTTCTGCAGGTACGCAATGATGCTCTGTCCGACCAGTTTGCTGGTGCGCACCATGTGCAGCACTTCGTCGTAACGTCGATTGATCAGCGCTTGTTTGAAACGGTACTCGGTGGCGTCAATCGTCAGAACCTGAAAATAGCAATGTTTCATTTTAAAAGCGTAATTTGAAAATCTCGCCATTGATGGACATGATAAAACATGGTCATGCTGCTGCAACAAACACGATTGTAAAGAAAATAAACAAAGTTGCCAGCTAACAATTTTACAACAACTCCAGCTACAATCCAGTTTTTGAACAGGCCTCATCTGCTTAACATTCCAATTATTTTGGTGTTTATGTAACTGGTTTGGCGTGATTTTGAAGTGACAATACAACACATTTATGAACATTTTGGCACCCAAATCAGTCGTCGAGTCATACCCATGTGAAACATCAATGATCAGTGGTGCCCTTGGGCAACAATTTTCTGCGCACAAAGCTTCGCTCCGTGTGCCCCCGGACCAAAAAAACAACACCAATAATAAAAATAATCATAGACGAACCTTCGGCGCCACTTCGCGATCCAAACAGAACAACTTGTTTGCCCTGACAGCCGCAATGTAAAGCGGTACGTCCAACGTTCGTATGATGCCGTGGTCACCAGCGGTGAGCGCGTATTTGATGTGATTGCTGGTCGTGTACAGGAACACGCCGTGTTCGTCGAACGCGCCTGATCTGCAAAGGGAACACACGAGCAGGAGTCGGGCTCAGAACTGAAACTTGATTGGCAACTTCGCTAGGTTGTTTTATGTTGACTATGTCGACATGCGGACTATCAAAGCTGCTGGGCTTGCGCACATGAATCAAACAGTGGTGAAACATTTTTGCGGCTCATTCACAAAAGCGAAATTTGTATTGTAAAACAGGTGACAGTCCAATAGGTGCTGCCATAGCGCCACAGCTCATCCCAGGCGGTGGTTAAGGCGTGGGATACCCTCAGGCTTAGGCCTGCACGTGAAGCAACCGTGGAATACGAAACCTAACCGAAACCACCACCCGGAACGAGCTTTGGGAGTGCCATGAAAAGAGCCAAATTCGGCCCAAAATAAGACCGTTTGGTCTTCTTGAACGTTTTTCCCACATTACAGTCTGCAAACAAAACAGGCCAGCGCGTCTGAAAAATTAGAAAACAAAAGCCATAACTAACTTGACCCTGGTGCTCTCATGCACTTGACACATGATGTGCAACTGTCGGTCCACGATCGTCACCTGATGTTTGCTCAACAAAGCTGCGTACTCCATATTGTTCGACCAGATCACGTACTTCACCTGTGACCAGTTGAGTTCGTATTTTTTTAATATTTGCATGCGAAAAACACCCAAATTCAATAACACGATTAAAATAAACCAATAAATCACCAAATCAACCTTTGACGCCCGCACCGTGGCCATGACGGAGCGTTGTTGCACGTCGAACAGATGCACGGATTCGGATGTTTTCAACAACAACAGGCCCGTGCCCGCGTAGAACATGTCTGCACAAATATAGGACATTTTTATATTTATCTATATTTCTTATGTAAAAATAATGTTATAAAAATACAGCGCGATAAAAATGTGCAAAACCAAATTGAAATTAAACTGAGGCAACAGACTTGATTGCCTACACATACTTTGTCTACGTTTCACGAAGAAAAACCGAAAAAAAACCGTTTTTTTCGGAGACCCGAATACTTTTCCATTTCTTTTTTAAGGTGCTTTTTATCAGTTTTTTTATTTTATTTTTCCCCAAAAATTGTAACACAAAACCGATTAGTTTTTTTGGTTCGGGTCAAATTCTGGTCGGATGTTCGGGCCAAAATTTTCTATGAAACTCTACTCTTGTGTCATGTGCCCATATTTTGTGCCCAAACACTTCACTTTTTTGACCGGATCACCTTAAGTACTGGAAAAGTATTAGAAAAAAAACGGTTTTTTCGGAAAAAAACCGTTTTTTTAATCGAAAACTAAAGAACGGTACTTTACGCCAGTGTATCAATGACTGTAAAAAAATTAACAAAACATAATAAATAGCCAAAAACACTGCCACCTTCAATGGTATGTCGCAGATTCGGCTCTATCTTCTTCGTCTGTTCGTTCTTCTGATTTTTTATGAGAATCGTCTGATTTCGATCCAACACCGCCAAACGATTGCGAGCCACCCAGACGGCGTTCAGACCCGCGGAACTGCAGAATTATTGGTGATTAGTACGTTTGAGACAAGTAAAGTCAATCCACACGAGCACGAGCTCTGGCCCCGCAGAAAAATACTTGAACTTCGTTGTGGCTTCTGCAAAATTCCAAAACGTGAAAATTCCACGTGCCGAGTTGGATGATGCATTTACTCTGCCGAGCCTTTACTTTACCCTTGCTACGTGTGACAGAAGCCACAACGCGGCTTGTGCACGGGTTGTATTTGTCCATCCACAAATTTTTCTGAAAGTACATGATCGCATAGGTCGAATTCACATATCGGTGAGTTTGAGCTTTCGAATGCTGCTGATAAAGACATCACTATCTTTTCCCAATAGGATGCAATTTATGGCACCAACAAAACATTTTGCAAAGCATTCAGCCGTTTCATTTGCACTGCAACACCGGAACGTGGTAAACGCCACAAATTGATATCACTGGTTCTTATCACTCCAGTCAAACATTTAGCAGTGTCGAAATATTAGGAACTGCGAAACAGAGACAAGCAGACGGCCCATCCACCCACCGTTTTCCCTCGGGTGCATCGGGGGGTGACGAAGCGTCGGACGGTTCCCTCGGCACACCATACAAATCGTAGTGCGCGTTCTCTTGCGACGGCGGACGGGTGGTCAGAATGATGGCACTCTCGGCCGGGTTGTACATCAACGCGTAGTACGGGTAGATCTGAATTGGACACCCAATGGGACTGGATTTCGCATGTTTGAAATTTCTGCTTCCCCCACCATCGGACAATGATGTCTCTTCTCTTTCCCTACAATCAGGCTGTGGCTATCCACCCTATTTTGTGAGAAATACGCACCTAGACAGCTAATTCAATTCACTCAGAGAACATAAGCAACATTTTTACCACTTCCACCTTGGACAACACATAAAATTGTTATAAAAACTCAGTTGTTCAGACAGAACTGCAACCGCCGTACCTGTTTTCCTCCTCGAATCTGCATAATTGGCACGTCCTTCGAGTTTACCAGATCCAAGCGTCGCAGCACGCGGTCCTAGAATTGAGGCACAAACTATTTTTGTCATTTTATCGTAATTTATTTGATCATTTATGCACATTGTATTTTCGTGTTCTTATTTCGTTACAAGATATCAGAAACATCAGCACTATTTCGGCCCACTTTGGCTTCGAGAATCTTCGGTAAAACGCTTGATGTTTCAAGCTTGCTTTTTATTCGCAAATCAACAGCTGCGCAATTGATCGTTCTGACTCCAACGAAGACATAAAATAAAGCCACCACAAACACCCTCAACCAACCTTGACGTAAAACAGGAAATTCTGATGTGTGGCATAGGGCGGTCGTTCGCGTTCGATTTTGAACACGATCATTCCGGCATCGTGACCGGCAGCGAACAGATTCAGACTCGGGTGATTGGCCAGCACCCAGAAACGGTCGTTGTCGTGGCTGACACGCAAAAAAACGTTTTTTTTATTTGTCACAAAATATAAAAGCTTGTGACACATGGAAGAACCGATGTGATTCTTTTGAAAAAATGAACAGAAAATCCCAACCAACCGGAACGTGTGCAGGCACGTGCGTTTGTTCATATCCCACACTTTCACACTTTTGTCCTCCGAATTCGACAGCAGCAGCTCGGCGCGCGGATGGAACACAACCTGCACATCACGATAACCTCATGACAAAACACACTGAAAGAGAAAACCATCGTATAGTGTTCGCACTTTACCGACGACACGTTGTTGTAATGTCCGCGACACGAGTCCACTTCCCATGCCTTGCTGTCAGTGTAACGCCACAGTTTCACCTGCAACAAAAAATGGTTTTATTTAGCTGAATATTTTCGTTTTTGAGCTATTTTGTTTCGTTTCGTGACGACAAAGTAAATAAGTGCCTGCTGTAAAAAACCCGCAGACTTATTCTTGAGTAAAACATCACTGAGCCGGCCATCTGAACATTTGATGCCCGACAATGAAAAATGTCCATGTCACCAGAAAAAAGTACTAAAACAGTTTTCACTGCAAAAAATTTGGGAAATTTAATTTCGGTATGCAAATGAGAGCATCACACCACACCGGGAACATCGCCTGACACGTACATACAATACATCTGCTCGGAATTGTTTCTCCAGCCTGTTTTTCGCTTCAGCTGGAGTCATATTTGCCCATTTCTGGTTTAGGACAACGTACAGTGGTGTCGTTGGGATACCGGATACCCAAAATCCAAAAATTTTCGGATACCGGATACCCAAAATTAAAAATCTCGGATACCAGGGGGGTTGTCCCCCAAAAAATAAAAAATCTCGGATACCCAGGGGGGTTGTTCAAAAAATGTCAATTTTTCAATGAAAATTGAGCAAAATTGGTGTTGGAAGCGCAAAAAAATTTTTTGGGGGTTATGCTTGCGCCAGCAAGCGATTTTGAGCATTTTGTAGGTAAAAATGGGCGATTTTTACCGTTTTCGGAAAAAATTTAGGGTAGGATACCCCTGGACAAAAAGTCAGGATACCGGATACCCCTGGTCAAAAGATCAAGATACCGGATACTAGGGGGATAACCCCCTTCCCCCTTCCAACGACACCACTGACAACGTAGACACATTTTTGTCTCAATCATGCTTTGGGATAACGTTGGAACACAAGCTTCGAGCAGCGTGTAAGTTTTATTTAATGCAGGCGAACACCTCTTACGCTACTCGAAGTTAGTGACTCAACGCTATCATAAACTATGATTGAAGCAAACACTGAAATTTGACCACATTGCCAACAAGCGAACAACCGACTCCAGGAAAACTCCAGCTTTATTTGCCCCACAAAGATACAAAATACAAATTTATCCCAACACCAAATCTTGCCAACCTGTCGATCGTCAGCGGCACTGGCGATCAAACTCATCGTCGGATGGAACACCACCCAATTTACGCCCCGGTCGTGTCCCTCGAGCACGTGCTTGACGACCACGTCTGGTTGACCGAACAGATCCGTTTGTTGCGCACCGCCGCTGCCTGTAAATGGGGGGGTTGTAATGGAAATATACCTGGATAAATTATGGGTGTCTCCGCTGGAAAGGATAGAACCTGATAACCCTTGGAAATTATACGCCCGAAAGATGATAGTTTTCAACTTCACCCAAACAAATAAATAATTCCAATAATTCTGCACAATCATATTAGTCATACCAATTATAGCAACCTTCTTATATTATTCGTTGGTCAAACTTTACAAAAAAGCACTAAACAAAATATAAATCTCACGATCACCCGCAATCCAGGTTGTGACAGTTCGAGCTAATAATATTGCGACACTGATTTATATCACAAGAAATCAAACAAATTCATGAAAATGATCACTTACCAACTGGCGCACGCGTGCGTTCATCCGGTCCTCCGGGTCCCGGGGCAACGTTCTTTTTGCGCAGACCACTGAAAGGCATCGACAGTATTCTTATTTTGTGTTGCTTCACAGTTTCGAACTTCTGGCGAGAAGATAACAACTTCCAGTTTCCCACAGTCATAGTCATCTGATGCTGAAACATCGGTTCACACACAACATGTCCAAAACGCGCGTGGCAAAGAGTCGTTTACTTCCATGGATTACATTCTTTTCTAGATTTTAGATAAGAAATATATACTTGGAGCGAATTCAAGTAAATGGTTCACTTTGAGTCAATCCGGGTCATGCGCTCGTGACGAGACACAAGCGCACGGGATGCTCCAAAATTACATACATGCGTCGTAACCAGTGGTGTAGTTGGGGGAGGGGGTTACCTCCCTGGTATGGGGTATGGGAAATCGGCCGGGGGGCATGGGGTATGGGAAATTTTTCGCTTTTGGAACAAGCACGCCTAAGAAGTGACTTTGTGATTCCGAGAAGTATCAAGATTGACAATTTTCGCCTGAAATGTCAAAAACCGCTTGGTACCGCAAGAAAACCCTGTTTTAAGCACTTTTCAGACCAATTTTTGGGACTTTTAGAGGATTCGTTGGGTCATTTTTTGAACCCCCACCCTCATGTATGGGAAATTTTTGTTTTTGGAAAACCCCTGGTATGGGAAATTTTTGATTTTTGGGGGTATGTATGGTAAATTTCCCGAAAATTGAGCTGGGTATGGGAAAAATTCGATTTATCAACGACACCACTGGTCGTAACTTTACAATAAACTTAGTTTTGCAAACCAAATCAAAAAACAAGCTGATTACATAAGCAAATGATCAGATAGTTTGTGGATCAGAGAGCGCAGAAACACAACATACGCGATATCCCAAATGCGAATAGTCTGATCCAAGGATGCGCTCACGACCAAGTCATCGGTCGGATGGAATTGTGCGCACATCACGTAGTGGTTGTGACCTGAAACGAACGACAATTGGGTTTTGAATAGAAAAATTTAAAAGAAAGCCCTCACAGTAACTATAATATTCCATAACGGAGGAACAACGTTTTGACGACAGTTACTTATCCTTGACAAACACCTTGTTTTGAAAACGTTTCTGAAAACTTAAAAACTTCCAAATTTTCAAATCCCCGCACCGGTCAATATGGCGATGCTGTTGCGCGATTGCCAATTCCAGATTCGAATTGTCTGATCATCAGACGCACTAATGATCCACGGATATTTGGGATGGAAGAACGTCGTCCGAATGTAGTCCAAGTGGCCCAACAGCGTGAAGATGCAGCGACGCTGCTTGTAGTTCCACACCTGTGCACATAAAAAGCACTTTATTTTATAGGTTTATATATACTGGCGGACGAAAAAAATACCGTTTTTTTTTCACGAAAAAAACCGTTTTTTTCGAGGCCCGAATACTTTTCCATTTATTTTTCAAGGTGGTTTTCGATCAGTTTGTTATTTTAATTTTCCCAAAAAATTGTAACACAAAATCGATGAGACTTTGGGTTAGGATCAAATTTTGGTCGGATGCTCGGATCAAAATTTTCTCTGAAACCCTACTTTTGGGCTTTTGGGTCGTGTGCTCGTATTTTGTGCCCAATCACTTCACTTTTTTGACCGGCACACCTTAAGTAGTGGAAAAGCATTTGAAAAAAAAAACCGTTTATTAACGAAAAACAAAAAACGGTACTTGACGCCAGTATAGGTTTATAAACTTTAATGAAAGCAGGATGAAATCATGTTTGTGGTTCGAGTGTTGTTATGCTTGTTGGAGTTCTCGTTTTGCTGTATTCTCAATTCCTGCGACTCCGGAGAACCGGGATTATTCTGTCAAATTTTTCTGGCGCTAGTCATATAAAGCTGAAACATCACCATTACAAATTTTTTTTCAGACAACAATTAATTTTATTCACCAGTATTTGGTAAATTTTTCAGCTTCTAGCCTCTGCACTGTTCATTCCATAGCATACCAATGCATATGATAGCGATGCGATGAAAGCACCTCTGAGTGGCACTATAATCTTCGTTGTTTTTGTGAGCTTCGAAACTCTAAAGAACAACAAACCCAGCCAATAAATTTCAGGATCCAGCTGATGACGGGCAGGAACAGTCTTAGTGCACTTCCAAATCAGCCTGCTTCTCACGGCAATAATTGTCGCTGTTTCACAAACCTAACCTTGATCTTGTAATCGTCACCTCCGCTCACAAAAATCGGCTGCTGCGTGTGGAAGCATATGCCACGAACAGGTCCATCGTGCTGGAAAACTCGAACCACTTGCGAAGCAAAAATATTGCTGTTGAGTTTATCAATAAAACAAACTGGGCACCAGAGGCACCAATATCCATGCCACCCAGTGTAGTTCCTGGGGGAGGGGGATCCCCCTAAGGTGCACTAACCGCCGCGCAAAAAAGTAGGTCAAAATTTTGACCTCAAAAAAAGACCTCTTCCTGAATTTGGGCCTTCCCCCTTCCCCCCAGGAAGGTACACTTACCGCCGTTCCAAAAAATGGGTAGGTACACTAGCCAGCCGCCGCGCGCTACCAGGAACAATACTGTCCATTCCTAACACAAACCTCATCAAATTTCTCAATCAAAGTGCACATTCGATAATCCCACAATTGTATGGTGCCATTGTGCAGACTGCAGAGCACCCACGGACGTGTCGCGTGGAACGTGATACCTGTAAAAGTTACGGTTCTGTCAGATAATCACGGCGGCATCACAACAGAAATAAAACAGACAAAACAATTAAATAAAATCAACCGTTGCGACTTGCGCTGCGATTATTGCTCAAATTTGAAATGGAAATTCATTAACACAAAACAGACAAACCTTTCACACGAGCGGACTTGGTCTCAAACTTTTTCAGCATTTTCGAATCGGCTTCGCTGTTGTTGAGAATGAGATCAAGATCACCAGAAGATGAATTTTGATAAACGACGAAAATCTTGGCCGTTTTGTGTTCGACCAACCGCCTCGGGCGCTGCTTTTCTTAATTTAATCGATTCGTTTCAGATAGGGTCAGTTGTTGCGGCGATCTGCAGTGAACAATAATAACTGAAATAAAAACAAAACGTGGAAGCGACGTGGATACGGAAGCTGAAAACAGGCAAAATCAAGGCAAAAAATATTTTTGTATTGAATTTGAAAAAAAAATGAAATGTGACTTCTTGCACGGAACGGGACAACGTGGCAGAGGCAAAATCAGGCATCAAGGCAATCAATGGTGAGTGGATTCTTCGTTCCTCAAATTGTGTCCAGCTTGCTGTGCGTCATTTTTATCAAAATATTCGTGTTTTTCTTTAATAGTGCACTCTTGTGGTTTCCCGTGATGATGTCCTGTTTCCCATCCCGATTATCTTGATGCACTAGCGCTATGTTGATTGCCTGGTCGCGGACTTCTGATTCTGAGCTGGTGTCAGTCTGGCTTCGTTTCAATACAATGCACCAGACAGACACAACGCGATCAAGCTCGGCACGATTATCCACACAGATTTAGTAGGTGCACTTTTGGTACATCATGTCCTTGATGATCGGGCGCAAACAGGGGGGGGGGCGCTCTCGGAGCAGAGTGTGTCCTCAGTTTCATGCCGCGGCTGGGGCGGAGCTGCCACGTGTCAGTGACGTTTCATCTGGTGGGTGACCCATCACAGTCATGTCGCCAGGTTCACAAGAAGCGTACATTGCCATCGTGTGAAAAAACAACTCGAGATACTCAACACAAAGCCAATCCAACACAGCTTCACACTTTCAGCAAAGGCAACACACAAAGCACACGCGTTTATCACAAAATTCCTGAACCAACGATGATATCCCTGAAGTTTTTGGAATCTGGAGCACTGGAATAAACAGACAAAAACGAGAGAACAAATGACTGGAGTTTAGAGGTAGGGTAATGAATGAGTTTAAAAAAATCGAATCCTAGCTGACACGTGTGACACCTGATTTCAGACTAGAAAATTCGAAATCACACAATTCTTCAAAGAATACTTCACTTGATCATCCTGTATCACACTTCCACCATGTCTTCTTTATCATCCCATTGCTTCAATATGGTCACCACCGGTTTGTTGGCGTTGCGTTTGCGTTGCTCGGCCATTTCGCGTTCTGCGTCCTCGCAGAAACCGCACAATTTCGGACAGCGACGTTCCATAAATATGATGTAATCTGGGATACGACACTGACCTTGCGACTTCCAATACGCACACTGCTTGTCATCCGGTGCGTTGCAGCCTGAAAATTGTAGAACTCGTGGAGGCAATATGTTGCTAAATCAATGAACTATGAACCTTATCAAAGGCAATATTCTTACTTAACAAACAATAACATTACTTAAAACAATAAACGTCCTTGTCTAAGCCGAGCGACATAAATTAAGAGCCAGCGTGGACCAACCTAGAGGTTCGGGATCCCCGGAGCACAGTCCATCGTTACACGCCTGTCCCAAGCGGCAACTGGTGCAGGGCTCACCCGCTTTGTAGATGTATTCATTCTCGAGGTTGCCACTTGAAAAAATTAAAAATGTTCAATATATCAACACAACAGAAATTTGAGCACAAAACCACGAACGATGTTTTGTATCGGCAGAGCAACTGTTTCCATCCGTCGCATTCCGCCAAGCCGCAACCGAGTTTGTACGATCGCGACCAGACCAGCTGCAGACAGGAAGCAGAATTGATTCAATATGTAAATATGCAAAGAGAAAATAAAATGAACATAACGCTTCACGAACTTGCGTGTATCCGAGAATCAAGTTGTCATCAAAGCACAAGGTCATGTTTTCAATCGGGCATGGCAAATAGCCGGGGTTCTTCGCGATGCCACTTGCCCACATTTTAGCCATTTTCGTGAGTTCACCACCGCTGCCGAAAACCAGGTTTTGACCGTTGCCAGCCAATCCTGAGCGAACATTTTCTTATTTCAAGTTTCATGCGTTGCTTTTGATGGAATTCGGTGACAAACCCAGATCGTAATCGTCTCCACAAGTGTCGACAGCTGCCTGTGCTTGCTCAGCTAATTTATCGTTCCAGACCTGGTAGCGGGGTTAGCAATAGCAATGTCATCATTATATTGAGCCATTTTATTAGTTGGCCTGCACGGCTTCTGCCCTAAAGATGTTTCACGCTGCCAGGATCATATCTGCTGTGATCCATTTTTATACACAGTCTATGTAGCTCAACCAAGTGGTGCCCCGGGTCTTCATCAGGGCTCATGCACCACATGCGGAGTAGTGCAGCAAAAGAAAATCATACAAATCCATCCTGTTTCCCGTACCAATTCCGTCATATCCGCCGCTTTCGGTTGTGCATCCCCATTTTTGTCCAGCGTCAATCCCTTGGCAGTTTGGCGACGAAAATCATTGTGAAAGTCCAGAATGGCTTTCTTCTCCTCGTCAAAAAGTTTCGAGCCGAAACCAACTGACACGAACGCCAAAATGAACACTGTTTTTAGACGAAACACATCCATGCTTTGGAACCTGCAGAGTTCTCAAAATTATCGTTCTTTTGTTTTAACTCCAGTGAAAAGTGTTGAAAAACTATGGCTGTGTGATTTTTCTGGCCCGTTCCCAAATCAAAGCTTGTACGCTGAGCGGCAACAGATTCTCTGGTGATAAAAGGCTCAAACGGTAGGATCAACTCAGCGCCTTGTCTATTGTGTGGGCGAACTTGCAACAAAAATCATGATTGTGCAGAAAGGCTGATGTCAAAAAAAACGCCAGCTGTTGCAATTTGCAAGCGCCAAGCTGTGTGCTTCAATGTGTGTCATGAGCATGGCATTATTTATTTATAGTCTGGTTTCGATTCAATATGTTCATGCGCTCATCAAGTGCCTCGAGATACAAGAAAACATCAGAGAGCCCAACTTTCACACAACTAATAAAAGGAAATTTTTTTTATTGCAGGGCGATCAGCCAATAACGAGAACCAGATTGAACAAATTAGATCTACAAGAACATATTTCCATTTGCGTGCCAATACCTGCATCGTGAGTTACACGTATACAATACATGATGCGGCTATATAATCAAAACTCATGAAAGAAAGATTGGCACTGAATATAAGTCAAGATTCAAGCATAATTTATAAAGATTTCTTCGCCAAGATCTGATAAAATTATCCTGACACTAAAAATCACATCGGTGCCGGGGGGATATGATCGGCGGGAGTGTCCCCGACAGACACAACATCAGTTGGATCCATTGATTCAGGTTCCGGTTCCGGTTCCGGTTCTGGTGCCTTGTCACTGTCTCCGCCCGGTTGAGTTTCATCGTTTTGCGGGTCCTGGCCTGAGGCCGGTGCCACTTTTTGGTGTTGATTATCTGCCTTCAACGCGACCGTTGCATTCCAGCACAAATAGAACAGCTCGAACAGGGATACAATCGTCAGACCGAGGTATAGACCTAAGACACCGCCCGTGTCCGCGAGAAGTTGTTGGAATGGATACGCTTGCACTTCGTTGATTACCTGAAAAACGAAAAAAAGTATTTTTCAAATTTGAAAATTTGGACGATATTGAAAACGGCTCGTTGATTACCTGAATATCCATTGTCTGTATGTAGACCTGCAGTCGGACTAAATTCTTTGCTTCATTACTCATTGTTGTGGCCTCCCACCCGGAGCCGTGCGTCAACTCGCGCATGAATGCCTCGGCCAGCGGGTCTTTTTTGCCGAAAAAATTCAGAATTTTCAGCCATCTGTATTGATCGGTTGGCCAGTTGCTTTGCGATGGACTGAAACATCAACTCAGTTGCTTCAAACAGACACAAACAACATCAACCCAATATCTCACTGACAATAACAGAACACCAACTTTATATCAAATGAAACATCATGACATTTGGGTTGACAGTCGCACTCGAGTGGGTCAGTCTCTTTTTGAGCATTGGGATCGAAATACGGGCAGCTGACGATCAGTTCATCTGGGGGTACTGGACTAGTTGGTGGTCCGGTTGTGGTGGTGGTCGTTGATGTTGAAAAAGTCGTCGTTGTGGTCGTTGTCGTGGTTGTAGTAGTTGTGAACGGCTCAGTAGTGGTAGTGCGATGGGATTTATCTGCAATATTTGGTGTCGTTTTGCAATGATACTTCAAAACCACTATGTCTGCAAATCTTACAACTGTTTGCATATTTGCCAGGGACACTGATGGGGAGATCTGATGATGCACCCTGATCATTCTGCGTGAGCACGAAAAACCCGAGAAAGCGTGGCTCAACGCCCAGCTGTCGTCCGTTTCTACTTCAGTGTTGACAAAGATTGAATATCTTGGCTGATTTGACTTAGCCCTCCATCCCTGGAGAAGGGCCGGTAAATGGAAAGCAGCCTCACAGCTGCATGGCTCAAGATACATACGCTGCCTGGTGTCATGCCCATATAGTGGTGCGCTATACAGAATATGTATGCCAGCGGTGCCCAAACAACCGCGAATTTAAACAATTTTTCACCTTTTTCCTTTTTCGGCGGCCTGTCGGCGCCTTCCACAAACTCAATCCGACTTTTCACCTTCGCCCGACAAGTGTACACAGCCTCGTTGAACAGGTCGCACTCCTCAACGCTGTGGTTGCCTTTCTGCAACAAACACGACAGAACGTGTGTAAGTTCCAGTTCATCCACTATGTCCATCGATGTTCACAGGAAACAACATTATAGTATGGCACGGTATTTCGCTTACATGGTGGCAAGTTATGTGACTATAACATTCAGATTCGCACTATTGGAACAAATCGTCCTCACCTTTTCCACGCAGCCACAGGTACGGCACAAGTGATAATCATAGCAGGCCTGTTGGCATTGCCGATAGCTGTATTGCGCTCCGAACGGTGCATAAGGTCTGAAAAACAAAACTTAGAAAGCTTTTACTTAGTTGAAGGTTAGTCACCAAGTTTATCAGCGGCAGATGTGACCTGTAGTTCTCTGGAAATTCCTCCACACATTCGGCCGGGAACGGTGACGGTAAACGAATGATCTCGTGACGAGTCACTCCGATGGCTGTGCGTACACCTGCAATAATCCTTGCTTGTTCCTTCTTTTGTTCATCGGACGGTTGATCAGGCTGTGAGCAGATAAACGCGGAATGCGGAAATTGGTGAGCAGATAAACGCGGAATGGCAGATTTCTGCATTCCGCATTCCGCGTTTATCTGCTCACCTTTGCGGAATGGTGCGTGCTTGGGTGACGATCACAACTTCCAGCGTGCTGACCTCAAAATGTTGCGTGTTAACGCAACACAACTGAGAGGTTTGACCAAAAGCATAAATTTACTTGCAGAAATTCAAAATTCCGCAAAGGTGAGCAGATAAACGCGGAATGCGGAATGCAGAAATCTGCCATTCCGCGTTTATCTGCTCACAGCCTCAGGCCATTGTCAGTGAGCATGTGTCAGGCACTTATTAGTGTTATTCGCAAAATTGTTCATTCACAAATTTTTATATTTGTTAAATTCTATTCAACCTGGTGGAATGCTGATCCCGGTCTCTGACGGTACCGATTCCTGGAACGGTGAGTGTATGGCCACACGAATACCGTAATCCGGTGACAGCAGCCCGATGTATTGCTGATGCGAAATGTTGAGCGTCATTCGGAGGCCGAATCGCGATCCGTACATTTTCGTCCGTTGCGTCCAGCCGTCGTTCTCTAAAATGTCAGCTTCTTGTTTTTATTTTTGAAAAAATAACAAACAAATAATAACTCTCATCATCAATTACCGCCCAGTGCACTATTGAACGTGTAGCAATTGCCATAGTGTTTATCGACAAATCGATGGAAATTCTTCGGGAAGCATTTCTTCTTTCGATCAAACGTGCATTCGATGACCAAGTCCTCGGCCGTGTAGCCCATGTTGCCTGCATGAAGTCGTGTATGTCACAGTCACACTACAAACTTGTCATAGATATAGAGTATGTGTTCACATCTGGAGAACAGAATCTAATCTCTACCGATGCTCTCTTCCGTGAACGATATTTGCTCCTGCGCATCAGTCAGATCAGGCAGTTCCGCCTTGTTGATGATTCGACGGAAGTTGAAGCGTTCATCCTCCTGTGAAATTCCAGGCAAGTAGTGAGATTGGCATCGGACTTGATGTTGAATTCAAGATGAAAAGTAAGAGTAACTATTGAGATTAATGTGAATTGCAACCTTACATTCAAGAAGTCGTCCATAATATCACCATAGTAATCATAACCGCCATAATAGTCATAATAATTACTATCGCCGCCGTAGTCTGATCCGGCGTAGTAATCGCCGTAGGCACCGTTGTAGTCATAACTCCCGGAATTGTAGCTGAAAGACGTTGAGCCGGCATTGTCATTAGAGAAAATCTTATCTGGTTAATCCAAACAGTTAGCAGTGGGATTATCCAAACTCATCAAAGCCTGATTTCGAGTTGAGGGCTCACCTATCAGAGTCACCCGTCATCCAGTAATTTTCATAGGCCTCTTCTTCAGGACTAGCAGCCGTCGTCGTTGGAGCCGGTGCCTGAATCAGGAAGCTTACGATTGAAATGATTTGTCAGAGGTCGCAAAAAGTTACTTCGCGTTTTGGCCGTCGTTTCCCTCTCGTGTCGTCCCGCTGTTTATGTTGACTGTTCAATTTTCTTGGTGGACCCCTTGGCCCTTCCTGGAACCGCCTTCGGTCCGTTGGATTCATGTGTGGTCCATGTCTAGGCATCCTGTGTCCCATTTTATGAACAGTTTTTCGTTGCCCTTTTCTGTGACGCTTTGGATGTCCGTCATGGTGGTTGGCCATTTGGTCGCCTTTCTGTTGTTCTTCGTTGGATCGTAGTAGCTCAATTTCCCCTTTGTAGCCAAATTCTCGAAGCACATCCACCAGTGCGTCACGCTTCCGACGTTTGCGCTTCTTCGCGCCGCCAGTTGTGGTTGTTGTCGCTGCAATAAAATATTCCGCGCTCTTGCAACTTACAGGTAAGAAGTAGTGAAGAGCAAGTATGCAATAAGCTGCACGGTTGCAATGCAATGCAACCACGTCTTTACCCGCAGCAGTTGTCGTAGTGGTTCCTCCTGCTACAGTGGTAGTAGTCGTAGTAGTGGTTGCCCCAACTGTAACCATTTCACGACATTAACAACACCGAATACAAAGGTGTACATGCACAGGTCGTATGAAAACTGTTTCAACCGGTTGTGGTTGTAGCCGGTCCAGCTGTCGTGGTGGTGGTGCCCAGAACGGTAGTGGTCGTGGCACCAGGAACAGTGGTCGTTGTAGTCGCTCCTGAAAGGTGTTCGTGAACCTGGTTGACTTCCATGCAACCCTTCTGAACCATTTCCCACCAGATGCAGTCGTGGTCGAGGTAGTTCCGGGAACCGTGGTCGTGGTTGTGGTCCCGCCACCAACTGTAGTTGTTGTTGTGCCTGTAAACTACTCTTTAATATTTCCTTTCAAAGCTTGTGTTTCATTACTGAAATGTAGACCACATGCACATGGTCACACCTGGTGTCGGTGTCGTTGTGGTGGTTCCTGGAGCTGCAGTCGTAGTTGTGGTGCCTAAAATATGAGCTTGAATTTAGTTGCTCTGCCGCTTCTAGTTTGCCGGTTGATTTTTTGTTGTTCTGAGCTCCATCAGCAACGGTTACCACACCACAATAACAACCACGGGTAATGGTGCACTTGAGTACAACGCTATTTACAAAATCCATGTTTTTTGTCAGCCGTGTAAAACCAGATTCTTTTCCGCAGGTCGACTTCGTACCTGCTCCCGTTGTCGTAGTGGTTGTGCCTGGAACCGTGGTTGTGGTGGTTGGCGCAGGTATTGTCGTTGTGGTGGTTCCCGGAGCACTCGCAGTAGTTGTAGTTCCAGGACCACCTCCTGTGGTTGTTGTGGTACCTGGACCACCACCTGTGGTAGTTGTAGTACCCGGACCACCGCCTGTGGTAGCTGTAGTACCTGAACCACCGCCTGTGGTAGTTGTAGTACCTGAACCACCGCCTGTGGTAGTTGTAGTACTTGGACCACCGCCTGTGGTAGTTGTAGTACCTGGACCACCGCCTGTGGTAGTTGTAGTACCCGGACCACCGACTGTGGTAGTTGTAGTACCTGGACCACCACCTGTGGTAGTTGTAGTACTTGGACCACCGCCTGTGGTAGTTGTAGTACCTGAACCACCGCCTGTGGTAGTTGTAGTACCGGGACCACCGCCTGTGGTAGTTGTAGTTCCTGTGCCGCCACCTGCTGCAGTTGTAGTTCCTGCGCCAACACCTGCGGTAGTTGTAGTTCCTGTGCCACCACCTGCGAAAGTTGCAGCACCCGTGGGGCCGCCAGTAGTTGATGAACCTACAACAGCAGTGAAAACGTGTCCTAAGAACTATATGTACTATGCTACTACTTCCTGAATAAAAGAACCATTGAGGAAAGTGGTTTTGAACCTGTGTGCGAAAATTTTACTGAGTAAAACTTCTAGTCCCACGTCCAAACATGGTCGAACTTTTATAGCCACCTGTTGTGGTTGAACTTCCTATAAACCTGGTTTTTGTCAATGCAGATCACCGGCATAAAGCACCCATTACCTGCAGTGCCAGAATAATCTCTGTAGTCGCCGCCGATACCGTAGTCTCCAGCACCGTAGTCTGGAAGGGGGACATTTTTGCGCTCAAATTGAAAAAAAACAGCCAAGTCAAAAATTCCAGCGACGGTTCATACCTGTTGTAACTGGTTCCACCACTTCAACGATCGTGTTGTTCACACATATGAACTTGATACTTTTGACGGCGACGAACAGCTGTCGCTTTGCAGTGATGTCCAATTCCTATAGCGGCTAGTTTGATTTCCACCCGACGCTTTTAATTACACTGTCGACTTAGGAGCCCAACGTCAACAAGTGGTCATAAAAGCACCTACTTCGAGCCACTTCATCATCGCTTCCGATCGCATCATTCGTTTGTTGAACTCGGTCTCGGTGTGCACGATGTCCGCCATTCGACTGCACGGATCGATTCGATCTTTGCGAATCGGATTCAGATTGCAGACGGTAACGGCTGGGAACTCGAATGTTTCGTTGTTGAAGATCGACACCTGACGAATGTTAGAAAAAATGTACATACCTATGTAGTTGGTGACGAAAAAAATGTAGTTGGTGGCAAAAGTTGGTGATAAAAAATTGTAATCGTCGAACTGCACGCACACTTGTCAGGGTCAAAAGCTCTTATTCCTGATGCCTGTCAAAGCCATGTCCAATACAAGTATAAAGCACCATCAATCACTCAAGATATGTACCTACCGTAACCGAGACTTCATAGGCGTAGTATTCGATTAGCAACGTTGCAAAATGTATGATCGTAGCGATGGTGCCGAGGACGCACACGACCGCCCAGAATATACCGAACGCCACCTTCTTGTTGCCCAACATTCGCCAGGCGTTGCCGACTCCGCCCACCGATGTCGTCTCGGCGAACTCGCCGAATACATCCTTCAGCTTGCCCTGCTTCTCCGGCCGTTCTTTTGGCGGGCTGTTGTTGCTGCCTCCTTCGGACATGATATGATATCCAAGACGCGGTGTGAATCCAAGTTCGAATCTTACTGTAGTTCAATTCAATTCTTTTTTTTATGTATTCGTCGCTTTTGTGAATTGTCTACGTGGTCAAACGGTATAACCTACATAATGTATAAACATGAGTCCTATGTTTGCCTAGCAACCTCATCGCTCTTAATCACCGACTTGAGTATATTGCGGAGTAGCAAGCGAGCCGAGCAATACACAACCACGAATAAATGGATGTGCTTTGTTGATCATGATCCCTCAAGTCCGCTGTTTTTTTGCCACAGAACTGGCCCGATCAAAAACTCGTACGATTGGCAAAAGAATTGACTGCACGTCGGTGCAGCACATGCAGCACCTGATTGCAATTTTCATGACATTTGGTGCTCCGACCAAAACCAGCTGCAGCCTGGCGATAAGAGCAATAAGGCTTGGATGAATATTTAATGGTGTGGTATACCACAACTCTGTGGCACTCTCGATGTGGTATTTGTGGCGTGATAGGATCGGACACGAGGCATAAATCATGATGTCCCAAGCGTCATTGAGCATGGGCACATACTATTGTGCTGCTGAAGTCGTGCTTGGCCTGTTAACAGTTATGCCACCGGGTGGGATATGCTATGTAATGGCCAAAATACAGGTGCGTGGGACGAAAACGTTAATGAACGCAGGTGGTTAATCTGCTAATGTGTACACTTTTTTCATGCTCTGAAAATGTTTTGAAGGCAAATGATAAACTTCTGAACGTGCGCCTCCGGTGCTAATCCGCAAAAAAATAGAACCAGTTCTAATCGTGAAAAGCGGATTAGCGGACCCGCTAATCCGCTAACAGGCTAATCCGCTTGGCATTGTGAATGCACACGCGTGCAGCGGATTAGCGGATTAGCGGGTGTGAAAAGTTGCTCGCCCGCTAATCCGCTAACCCGCTAATCCGCTTTTTGCATTGTGAATGCAAAAGCGTGCGCATCTCGCCCGCTAATCGGCTAATCCGCTAATCCGCTTGCATTGTGAATGCGGCCTTAGGTTGGTTTGCTGCCGCATGTTTGATCTGATGCAATGTTTGATGATTGGGCATTATGCTCTTATTTTGATGCCGTGCGTCACTTTGTGTTTAGATCAGACCCGAAAGATGAGTTGGGTGCCAGACCACCAACATAGTCGATTGCTCATGTTATTAGCTGCGTAGTTATCGCTCCAGAGGGATAAAAAGCAACTACAACCCCGTTTGTTGCGGTATGTTTTTGTACTTTGATTAGGTACTTTCAGATCATGACCATGCCATGCATTGGTATCCATCTGACGCCTGCAATAAATCAGGTTTTTTTATAAGCCCATTTATGATGGATAGGTCCACGTTGTCGTTTAGCATGCAATATGATTGATAACCTCGTAAATTAATCCAACAAATCTTCTTTTATTGCCAAACGTTGCGTAAAAGAACCCAGATGCTGATGGTTGGTCAGCTCGTACATATTTTGCTCATAAAGCACAAGGTGCAACAAAAATAAGCACATATCGTGCCGTGTCGTGTCACTAGTGTCACTGATACGGTGCTGAAGAGAAACACATTGTAGTAAATTGTGTGGGGACGTCTACCGTAATACACATGAAAGGTTACAACTAATCAACAATCATATCACCCGTCAAAATCTCACAAGCACAGAATCGAACTCCTAATGAGTGAACACCGCTCTTGGTGGTGGCGTGAAGCCCATGTCGCCATAAGGACCAGAACCGTTACCATGCGAACGGGTACCATCATGGGTCATCACTTGGGTCAGTGGGCTATGTTTGGGTCCCTTTGTCTGTTTCGGAGGGGGTCGATTGGGGTGCTCTTTCGGATGGACTTCGGGTGGGTGACGTTTTGGGGCCAAATTGTGCAGAATGTTGTAGAGAAGGTGGACGGCCTCAAACAGGGACACAACCGACAGACCGAGGTACAGCCCCAGGACACCGCCGGCGTCGGCGACCAGTTGGAAGAGCGGGTACGCCGGCTTTTCCACCACCACCTGTCAAGGAAGAGCTTGATCGGTAAAATATATGTACAATATTTTCGAACCAGGCCGCAATGTGGCACCTGAATATCCATCGTCTCAATGTAAACGTGCAATCGAACGAGATCCAACTCGGTGGGTGTCGATCTGTCCGATGTTCCCAGTACTTCGGCCATGAATCGTTTAGCCAGTGGGTCATCTTGGTTGAAGAAGTTCACCACTTTTAACCATTTGTACTGTTCGGTCGGCCACAGGCTTTGCGAAGGTCTACAAATGGAATATTTGTTCCTAAAATTATAACTCTATTTTGAGTTCACGCCGGAAGATTGCTTCGACCAACTTGATGGAGAATGAAATATCATGGCATTTCGGTTTGCAGGTGCAATTGATTGGATCGATGCGATACTGTGCCGCGGGATCGAACACCGAGCATTTGTTGACCAGCTCTGCGGGCGCTTCTGTTGTGCCACCATCATTCGCTGCTTCATCGGAAACGTCATCGGCATAATCTTTAGTTGTGGACATAGAATGTTGTTATTTATGGACAATTAATTATTTCGGACTGGATTCGAACCGCATGTTTTCTGGCCTGCTGCGTGCCCTGCGATGTACTCGAGTCTGCATCGCACCACGCGACGACACTTGTCCACGGCCGCATTGAACAAATCGCATTCTTCGGTCTCGCGCCCCTCCGCGGCCTGAAAAATACGTCTTGAGGTTCCATATCTCAACGTGACCACACTTAAAAATTGACAAAAAACACCTACGTTGTCCACGCAACCACACGCTTGACACAAATGATAGTCTCCGCAAGCCTGCTGGCATTTACGGAAACTGTACACCTCGCCCGGTTTTGTGAACAATCTGAAGGGATTTGGCATGAGAACACGGGACCTTAATTCCTAACAGGCGAAATATCTGGCTTTTTACTCCATAAAGAACTTAAAATGTACTTGTAGTCTTTGGGGAAGTCTTCGACACAATCAGATGGGTACGGAGCTGGTTTGCGTATGATCTCCTGTCTGGTCACACCAATGGCGGTATTCAAGGCTGCAATCAATTAACATCGAATATAGGCCACTATAATTCCATCTTGCCGTCAAAGGTATACCTGGTGGAATAGATATGCCTCGCTCTGAGAGCATCGGCTGCTCGTGGGGCGAATGCACAGCGACTTTTACACCATACTCCGGTGCCAATAGACCGATGTAGTCTTTGTGCGAGATGTTCAGCGTCAGGCGCAGTCCGTAGTCGCTGCCGTACATCTTGGTGCGACGAATGTGCTTTGATGGGTCTGTTGACAGAAAGCTACATATGAACTGTGTAACTTTGTGTCTTACTAGACGGGACCCGTGCCTACGGCCCGGCTACAGCGCCGCGCCCGTGCCCCCCCCCCCCCGAAGACCCGTTAGCATACCCAAAGCTACCCGTGAAAATTGACCCGTCATAGACGGCAGGCAGCGGTCAATGGAGTGAAGCGTGGTGGAAAAGAAACGGAAGATAACAAAGGGGAAACGGAGTTAAAAATAGGAGGGGGAGAGTGGAAAATGGGCTTGAGAAAGGTGGGAGGGAAGGGAAAGAGGAGGGGAGGTCAAGAAGGGGGAAAGGGAATTGGAAAAAAGAAGGAAAGAGAAGAGAAAAGGGAAGGAAGGGCGGAAACGGAGTTAAAAATAGGAGGGGGAGTGTGGAAAATGGGCTTGAGAAAGGTGGGAGGGAAGGGAAAGAGAGGAGACTGGCCTGAGAAGGACGGAAGAAAAAAGAGGAGGGGAGGTCAAGAAGGGGGAAAAGGGGAATTGGAAAAAAGAAGGAAAGAGAAGAGAAAAGGGAAGGAAGGGGAAAGGAAAGAAAAAAGGAGGGAAGGAAGGGAAAGAGAGGAGAGTGAAAATTGGAAAAAGAAGGAAAGAGAAGAGAAAAGGGAAGGAAGGGGAAAGGAAAGAAAAAAGGAGGGAGGGAAGGGAAAGAGAGGAGAGCGAAAAGAGAGGGAGGGGGCCACAGACAGACAGACATACATACACCTTCCTGTTTTAGTAGTATAGATGCCATAAGGTCTGAGGCCATGTACAAGACCACTAACCGTCAACAGCACTATTGAACGTGTAGCAGTTGCCATAGTGTCTGTCGACAAATTTCTTAAATTTCGACGGCAGACACTTAACGCGTCGATCAAAGGTGCACTCGAGTATGAGTTCATCGGCCGTATAGCTCATGTTGCCGATGGACGATGCTGTGAACACAATCTGACCGCGTGCATCCGACAGATCCGGCAGTCGCGACCGGCGAATCAGCAGTCGGTAATCGTATTGGCTGTCCTCAGTCTGTGACACGAAAGGCACGTCGTTGCGTCGTCGATAGAGGGCGTATGACCGTCTTTATTATAATGTCACGTCTTTGCTTTTAGAACCCCTCAGATATGTACATAGAAGCCTGCCCAAAGAGCGCGCGCGAAAATAGCCGGATTTTGTCATTTTGTACATGAACAAGATGCGTGGAAAATATGTACACAGTATTTAACTCACCACCAGTACTGGATCGTCATTTTCGAGAGTGAAGTAGTCGTCATAATACGCATCAATGGGTGCGTTAGGGTCGTATTCGAATTCTCCCGGATAGCCATAACCACCACCACCGCTGTACTCATAGTAACCAGAGCCATTGTACGAATAGTTTTCGTCATCAAATTCGTACCTGCAAACGACCGCCATGGAATCGCCCTCGTTCTTCTATTTTCACCACTAAAAACACGTGCAACGAACGTGTAGTCGCCGACGAAGGTCGCCCAGTCTTCCGGTGGTTCGGGATAGTCCATCGAGCCACCCGTACCGCCAGCGCAACAGTTGCAACATTTAGGATCGGCCGTTGTGTCATCACTGCCGGTCGCAGTGCCGCCGCCGGTTGATGTCAACGACGATTGTGTTTGCGTCGAGCTTGCCGTCGTTGCCTGCTTATCGGTGGTCGAATCGAATCCGTAGTCGACGTAGTCTGCCGTTGTTGTCGCTGACGCACTATCCGTGGTGGCTGAAAATTATAAATTCCAAAAATGGACTTTACGAAACGGAGAATTCGACCGCTGCGGATTTCATTTGCTGAATACTTAACCGCTACGATTCGCTGAAAACCTACGTTGTGCCGTCGTAATGTCTTCGGTGGTGGTCGATTCTGTCACACCAACTGTAGTTATTCCGTAGTCATAATCCGCACTGGTAGTTGCTTCGGTTACGTAGTCGTAGTCAGCGCTTGTGGTCGGCAAGGTTCCTCCATCTGCGATGAAGTAAACGAAAAGATTTAGATGTTAAAATCAACTGGACAACAAAAAGTGGAAACACACTTGTTGAACTCTGAGTGGTTGGTCCCGTGGTGGTCCCTGCAACGTTAGTAACGGTTACTGCCAAAATTGGTTGTAAACAAGCTTCGATTTTCTGTGGCACATTTGTTCAAATCGGGGCGTACCAGGTAGCGCATGTCCCCAAATATGACTCGAGTGAATGTAAACGTTTTTCGCTCGCAAAAATAGTCAGGAAGCTTGAATTGATAAATAACTTACATACAAGTTATATCCACTTATGCCACATGTGTGTGCAAAATTTGGGCTCAATAAGTGGAGGGATCCAAAGTAAGTTTGTAAGTTGGGCGAAACCTAGGTAAGCGGTCATCACAGATCTTACGCAATGCGTGCCCACAAGGCTAAATCGTATCGTTGTTGATCTATCCTCTGTTGTGCAAAGCACGTCCACAAGACAGCACCCAGTGCACTTTGCTATCAAGAGAGATCTGTGGTGACCGATTATGTTTCATTCCAACCTACAAAGTTGGGCTGGAGCGCATTTTCGGTTTATGGCGGTGACCACTGGCGCTTTTGTCATTGACAAGGCCCAGGGCGCCGTTGCAGTCTGGCATTATGGGCCGAAACTGCATCTACAGATCTAGCGCAATGCGTGCCCATAGGGTTAAATCGCATCGTTATTGGTCCCTCCTGAGAGGAAATTTAGGACAGGATCTTTGGGAATCATTTGTGGAGGTGAATTCTGTGCATCGAACTGTGATGTTTAGGCGTAAGCCTATTGGGTGTAAGTGTGGGAAACTCAAGCTTAGGTAGTGGTACCCTATTGTGATTGTGATGTTTAAACTTAATCTTCGTCTTTAGCATGCTTGAAAATTTCCTCGTCTTTAGCATGCTTGAAAATTTCCTCTTTTCGGGCGCCCTTAGTCATAGTGGAAAATGGAAATGGAAATACAAAAAATAATCGATGTCCAAGTTTTCCATTTCCATTTTCCAATATGACTAAGGGCGCGCCCATGTAGGCCAGGGCCGGGGCCATGAAAAATAATCTATGTCCGAGGCCCTGGCCCCGGCCCCGGCCCTGGCCTACATGGGCGCACCGACAGGGCCGGGGCCGGGGCCGGTGCGAAACATTTTTCTGCATAGGCGACGTTACAATTACAGGGTTGTCAATAATCCAACATCGGTTTCGCATAAGCGGCTGTGCGTGTGTGTTCGTGTTGGGTGTGCTGTTGCCTGATGTATCAAGGGCACGGTCATTTTGGGGTTTTATTTAGGTTATGCATATGTATTTGTTCAAGCAAAATAATATAAGGCGCTTTATTCTTAAAAATACTGGCTGATGAAAAGTCATGAGATGACATAAATTGTTTGAGCAACCACAGTAAACGACATGTCTGCACGAAATTCGAGTAACCTATAACTCAACCAATCAGCGAAAAGCGCACGTCGTGTATGTGCACGGTCAAAAGCGAACTGTATGTGTATAATTGCAGGTAGAAGTTCAGTGTTTTGTCAACCATATTTCCAACTGCTGCCCGAATTTGCAATTTGCAAATTTGTATAATCTAAAGAAAAACACAAGATAGCCATGCCCTTGATAAATCAGGCAATAGCGCACCCAACGCGAACACACACGCACAGCTGCATTTATACGAAACCAATGTTGGATTATTGACAACCCTGCAGTTGAAACGTCGCCTATCCAGAAAAATGTTTCGCACCGGCCCCGGCCCCGGCCCTGTCGGTGCGCCCATGTTGGCCAGGGCGGGGGCCGGGGCCAGGGCCTCGGACATAGATTATTTTTCATGGCCCCGGCCCCGGCCCTGGCCCTGGCCTACATGGGCGCGCCCTAAGGGCATACTGGAAAATGGAAAATGGAAATGAAATAAAACATTTCCTGCAGCAGCCATGTTTTGACATGTGACAAAAACATTTTCTGTTCCACTCAATTCTCGGCAGCTATGTAATTAGTCAGATTTCACACAGAAAATATTTTGTTTCATTTCCATTTTCCATTTTCCAGTATGCCCTTAGTCATAATGGAAAATGGAAATGGAAAACTTGGACATAGAATATTGACTAAGGGCGCCCTTCGTGCGTTATTTCTGACATTCGTCAGTTCTCCTGCGTCGTTACTGTGTCATTTTTCTGTGTTGCAGTGAACTAACTGCTGCCTGCTGTCCATTGATTCTGAAATTGTTAGCTCGATCGATTGTCAACTCCGCCAATACTCAACCATTTCACACCAGGTCAAGTGATGTAAACCAAGAAGCAACGCAAAGGCTTCACCTGCTTGGGGTGAGCAGGACTTGCTAGTTTTCAACATCTTGTTTTCACGAGCTTTATTCGTCCGTTGTGCATTTCATTCGCTGGGCACCTAACCGCCAAGGATTCGCCTAAGCAAACCTTGCGCCGTCGTTATGTCCTCGGTGGTGGTCGATTCTGTTCCAGCAACTGTAGTTACACCCGTTGAACTCTCAGTAGTTTGTCCCGTGGTTGTCCCTGGAACATAATGTAGTAATGGTTGCAGACAGAATTGTTTAGGATGTTGACATCAATCGAACAACAAAAAGTGGAAGCACACCCGTTGAACTCTCAGTAGTTAGTCCCGTGGTTGTCCCTGGAACAAAGTGTAACGGTTGCAGACAGAATTGTTTAGTATATCGAACAACAAAAAGTGGAAACACACCCGTTGAACTCTCAGTAGTTAGTCCCGTGGTTGTCCCTGGAACATAATGTAGTAATGGTTGCAGACAGAATTGTTTAGGATGTTGACATCAATCGAACAACAAAAAGTGGAAGCACACCCGTTGAACTCTCAGTAGTTAGTGCCGCGGTTGTCTCTGGAACGTAGTGTAACGGTTGCAGACAGAATTGTTTAGTAGATCGAACAACAAAAAGTGGAAACACACCTGTTGAACTCTCAGTAGTTAGTCCTGTGGTTGTCCCTAAAACATAACGCACTAACGGTTGCAGACAGAATTGTATAGTATATCGTACAACAAAAAGTGGAAACACACCCGTTGAACTCTCAGTAGTTAGTCCCGTGGTTGTCCCTGGAACCTAGTGTAATGGTTTCTGACAAAATTGTTTAGTATATCGAACAACAAAAAGTGTAAACACACCCGTTGAACTCTCAGTAGTTAGTCCCGTGGTTGTCCCTGGAACCTAGTGTAATGGTTTCTGACAAAATTGTTTAGTATATCGAACAACAAAAAGTGGAAACACACCCATTGAACTCTCAGTAGTTAGTCCCGTGGTTGTCCCTGGAACATAGTGTAATGGTTGCTGACAGAATTGTTTAGTATATCGAACAACAAAAAGTGGAAACACACCCGTTGAACTCTCAGTAGTTAGTCCCGTGGTTGTCCCTGGAACATAGTGTAATGGTTGCTGACAGAATTGTTTAGTATATCCACAGCAAAAAATAGTGGGACGATGCAAGTTGATGCATTTTGCATCAGAAAAGTTCATTTTGCAGCCCAGTTGGCTTTGCATCAGTTTGCATCACGAAAAAAATGAGAAAGAAATT